>JAJJBR010002323.1:4929446-4968035 GCA_022817965.1 Solanum lycopersicoides
GAAAGATGCATCTGTTTTGTCTAATTTAAAATAGTATGTAAATGTATATAATTAGCACTCCCACATATGAAAATGTTGGACTATGTAAGTATCTCACTTTAACATTCAATAGTAATAACATTCACATGAATATATAATGAACATATTTTATATCTATAATATGTTTAAATTAGTAATTTCTTTCATTGAAATATATTTTATTTTGTTTGTTTAATACACAACTCAATAATTTAGGTCGATAATAAATTATATGTTGGGCCCGTGTTGCTAGCATGGGTGGAGTAATACGACACTTCATAGAAAAAAAAGTTCTTCTATGATGAGCTAGAGTTAAAGCAAAGAAAGACAAAAGTGGTTGTTCAAGGTCAATCTGAAATGGCTATTGAAAGAAAATTAGTAGTGCTTCTCACTTGCATCGTTTTAGATGTGGATTATTTTATTGTGTAGACTAAGAAATATGATCTTACTAATATAACATTGTGTTTTTTGAAATTACAATTATTTAAAGTATTTTTTGCTACGTTAAATTTCAAATATATTTCATAGATAGATCTAACAGAAGCAAAATATTATAAAAGAGAAAAGGGATAAATATACCCCCGAACTATTATAAATGGTGCGTCATTGACCTTTTGTTATACTTTAGGACTATCCATACCCTTACCGTTAATATTTTAGGTTGTGTAACTCCTTGAGGTTAAGAGAGGGACACGTGTCTTCATCTAAACGATTCAACTAAATTTATTTTAATTTTATCCATAAATAAAAATCGACCCATAATCAAACCCACATGACCCGATAATTTAACCCATATGACCATACCTAAATCATAACCCAAAAGCACCCAAATGCACTAAAATAATTTCATTGAATACTGCAACGAATTCCAATTTTTATTTTTCACCAACTTATGATCAAATCCATTTCTCTTTAACATTTGTGAATCGGAAAACTTGTTACTTCAACATAGAGGTGATGGAGAACTAATTATTACACAAGAAAGATTGGAGAATGAATGGAATTACAAAAGTGTATGAGAAATTACGAACTGGATTCGTTGCCAATGTTTTATGTTTGTATTCGTCGAAAATATAGTTAAGTTAGATCACAGATGGAATCAACATGAACTTGGGGGAGACCTTGTTGCTTTTCCACCTCCGATTCTCCATAGGCCATCGCCGTCAAAGTCAACCAACCCAGATCAATCAGATCTCTCTTCAACACTACATAATTGGGTTTTCAATTGCCGGACAAAATCATATGTTTGTCATCGATGGCGGCAGTGTTGATGCTGGGTTCGACTTTCAAGGCACACAAGCCGATCGGGGAAGCAATGGTGAAGGAAATAAAGGTGACAGAGAACTGTAGCATTAATTACTCAAATTTGCTTAACATAAATGGGTCATGGGCGGGTCATATGGGTCAGTTTTTATTTATGGGTAAAATTAAAAATAAATTTAGTTGAATCGTTTAGATGAAGACACGTGTCCCTCTGTTAACCTTAAGAGTATACACAACCTAAAATATTAACGGTAAGGGTATGGATAGCCCTAAAGTATAACAAAGGGTATTGACGTACCATTTATAATAGTTCGGGGGTATATTTGTCTCTTTTCCCATTATAAAATTTTAAACATTGGGCCGTGCATAGCACGGCATAAACCATCTAGTATATATATATGCGAGTAAGATTGGGACGAACACATCATATGTAGTACAAATAGGAGTCTAAAGTGTACCCTGCAGCCTTTAGATTTTAGCTTTGTCTGCCCCAATTTTATTGGTTAAAGTCACTTTATACCCACTTGGATTTAACTGAAACTAGCTCCCCTTTTCATTAGAACATATTCTTCATTCCTCTCTCACTTTCAAGCTTCAAACTGGTGAGTACTTGCCCCTTTTCTAAATCTGTTTTTTTCTCTTCAAAGATTTATGTTTATTCTATAATCCTGAAATATCTACTTTTATCCTTCAATTCCTGATGGGTATTTGTTTTCGGTTCTTGAGGTCTTTTTTATTAGACTTTCTGTTTTAAAATCTGTTTATTGTAGAATTTACTTCTAGCATGTTCCTATATTGGTTTAAACTACTTATGGATGCTTGAAAATTGGTGTTGCCCTTTTTATTCTTCTCACTTCTCTCTTTTTTCTTTCGCAAGTTTACATTTTTTGTAGTGAAACACCCTCAAAATGAAATAGGATGAACTAGAGCCTCACATGGATTTTATGAGTTAATAACTTGTTAATAAGGTGAGAAACAACTTTTAATAATTGATTTAAAGAGTTTTGAGGTTGAACGTCAAGGGACGACAATGACGTTCGGAGACTAGTCTTATGAGTTTGTGTGTTTTGATGATGTGTTGTTGGTCCTAGCCTTATTTGAATGACTTTTGTGAGTCAACATCAATGCACGTGTTAGACTCGAGGCTATAGGACCCTTGTTGATGTTGGTTGAAGGTGCTTGACAAAGAGACAAGCCAAAAGGGACAAGCCTTTGCCAAAGATCCAAGGATGTCCCTGTCACGTCCGGGGAGCACCCCCTAGACGTAACCGGCGTCGTCGTCCTCGGAGAGGACTTAGACAAGCCCTTAGCAATCGTCATAACATATCATAGGTTAAAATGCGGAAAATTTAAAACTTTTCATCTACATCTATCATGAGATTTACATAGACATGTCGCTTACACATAATATATTCATATCGAGTTTACTTAGATGTATTATGAAGATATGCACGTGATTCTTGAAGATAGTATGATTATTGGAGTATAACGTAAACGGGAAGTATGGTTGTGTGAATTATGATGAATGTAGTATGTTCATGTTTCGAAGATAATGTCATAAATGATGGTGATTATGTGAAAGGCTTTCTCACATATACACACATGAATGAAGCTAATGAAAATGTAATTAATGTGGATTTATTGAAAGTTTTCTCAATAGAACTCTCATAAATGAACGGGGGACTTTGGGGTAGACACTCTCCGTGAGTAGAGGTGTAGTGTCTAGTAACAACCTCAATATTCCTAAGTGCTTTCCAATGAATAAATGATAGGTTGGGATGAGTATTATTTCTGTGAGTAGAGGTAGAATACTTAGTAGCAATCCTTAACCTATAGTTAATGAATGTAATAAAAGTCTAAACTTTCGTGGGGATTAAGGCTTAGCACCGAGGATTTGAGAATGGAGTGGATACTCCTTGTGAGTATAAGTGTAGTATCCAAAAGCAACTTCTTGAGATGGGTACTCTCCGTGAGTTGAGGTGTAGTACTTAGAAGCAATTTCCTTATCCCTTAACTATGCGCCAGCATAAGACTAGTTAGTAGTTTTCCACGTAAAGGCCAAAACAATGACCCTACCTTAGGCAATTAGGGATCCCTAATCCGGTAGGAGTTAATATCGGGATTCCATGTTAAGCTCTCATGGTCTATGTCGGTTAAATCTCACCCCAACAATAGAATGTAATGAACTAGGTCATTCTAAGGGTGTATTACTTAGGGTAGGTGATGGAATGGGACGACATCTATGTATTGCACAAGTAGGCATTTGGAGGGAGTCTTGGTGTGTCATTGTAATGTTAATAAATGATGAGTTTCTATATGATTTTAATGAAGCATGTTGGTCTTATGTCTAACGTTAATGAAGGTTATGTGACTTGTTGAATGAGATGTTCCTAGTCTAGGGTGGTTCCAAAAATGAACTAAGTGGGAGTAGTAGAATGGGATGCCACTTTCATATTGCACTAGTGCAACTTTGAGTTATCCTAGGGATGGTCTTTATGTGAAGTCCTTAAATGCATGAATGTTTCCTCTAGTATCTCTAATAATGAATGTTAACTTGTTGAGTTGTGATGGAAAGTAAATACCCTTATCTTTGGTAGTCTTAAGGAACGCTTAGGTGTGTATTGAAGAGGTTGTATGGGCGGTATCTTCATGTATTACCTAGGTGAGCCTTAGAATAACTTTGGATAGAAGGCCTAAATGGTTAATGGGTTACTTAAGAAATATGGTCATATGTTGGGAATTAAGAAAGTATTACCTTGAATGTTGATGATTGACTTGTATGATGTCTTTTACACTTGGTTCATGAAGTTTTATTAAAATAGCATGAAAAGCATATTTCAACTAAAAATGTCCTCTTTAAAGCATGATTTTTGCATGATTGTCATACTTAGTGCTTAATTGTACTAACTCCATATTCTTCTCTATTTCTACAAGTGTATGTGGTGGAAAAAAAGGATTCTTAGAGTTGAAACTTGGGAATTAAATTGTTCTCTCAAGACTTTTGGTATGTCCTCATATTTTTGGGGACATGGATATTATGTCTAGTTTTCTTTCGTTAAACACTTGTATAAGAATTGTATCTTTCATTCAATGTAAGGGTCGTGACCCTACAATAATGAGATGTGTTTAAGATGGCTTGTGATGAGACTTAGTTCTTCTTACGTTTTATAAAAGAGTTTTCTTATTGACTTTATTGTGAAAAGTTTTAATTCCGCACTATTTTTCATACATATGTGATATATGAATGCTAAGGGCTTGTATAAGACCTCCGAGAGGTAGAGTACGCCGCGTCACGACTTGGAAGTGCTCTCGGGTCGTGACAAACTTGGTATCAGAGCATAAGGTTTTAGAAATTGTCCCTAGGTTCAAAGTCTCATAAGCCGCGTCTAGTAGAGTCTTGTTCATCGGTGGTGAGTCGCGACACATCTATGAGAGAGAGGCTATAAGACGATATACATTACTTCCTTAATATTCTTGAATTCGTGCCTTAGAGTGTATATCTCTGAGTTCCTAATCCTTTCTTGTGTTTTTAGGAACATGACTACGAGAGGGGCTAATGCAAGGAGGACTCAAGAAGAGAATGTGAATGAGAAGGTTCCCCCTCAAGTTCCCCAAGGTCCACAAGACCCCAATGAGGAAAGGGCCATGTCTAATGTGAAGATAAGGGTTGCTTTCCAAACTTTTACCCAACTCATGACGACTCAAGCTCAAGTCGTCACTACTCAAGCTCAAGCAATGACGGACCAAGCTAACCGAGGAGTTGGACCCCAATGCAAGCATTCCCGCTTCTAGGATCCGAGATTTTATGAGAATGAATCCTCCTACTTTTCATGGCACTAAGGTGGATGAGGATCCACAAGGCTTCATTGATGAGGTGTTTAAGGTGGTAGATGCTATGGGAGTAACATCTAAGGAAAAATTATAACTAGCCGCCTACCAACTAAAAATGTGGCACAAGAGTGGTTTGAACAATGGAGGGATGAGAGACCCGTAAGGGCGGGCCCGGTAGATTGGGAAGTGTTTAAGACGACCTTTCTTGATAGGTTTTTCCCTTTAGAGTGGAGGGAGAAAAAGTTAATGGAATTCATAAACCTCCATCAAGGGGGATTGAGTTTGAAGGAATACCCTCTCAAGTTCACCCAACTCTCTAAATATGCCCCAACTTTGGTAGCCAACTCTAGGGCCAGGATGAATAAGTTTGTGATGGGGTTGTCTACTTTGGTTGAAGAAGAGTGTCGTACGACAATGCACCATCATGATATGTATATCTCTAGAGTCATGGTGTATGCCCAAAAAATTGAGGAGACCAAGCTTAAGAAGATGAATAGAGATGGGAAGAGGGCTAGGCCAGATGAACAAGGTCAACATAAGTCTAAAAAGAGGTTTTAAAATTAAGATTCCCCCATGGTGAGGAAGGATAGGGTGCCCAACCCAAATTCTCAAGGAGGAAGTGTAGGTGGCTATACTTTTGAGAGCTCTAGATGTACTACATATGAAAAACAACATTTGGGTAAGTGTTTTGCCGGTATGGATGGGTGTTTTGGGTGTGGAAAGAAGGGTCATAGGATGAGAGATTGCCCAACCCTCGTGGAAAAAGGGAAGGAGACCATCCAAGCTCCTCATGATGGTCCGGATCCTAATGCTCAAAAGAAGAACCATTTCTATATGCTACAAGCTAACAAGAAGCTAACTCGGAATAAAGGCCCCGGTGAATCCTAGTTCCTTATGGTTGTCTTGAATTGTTCTTAGATGGGTTTACCCCAAGTGAGGGAGAATGAGTTGAGTAGTAAGGTGTTTGATATCCTTATCTTTTCCTTCTATACTTAATCAAGATTGAGACCAAACTTCGTAGTAACTTTATTATGTTTTGGAGTCTTGCACATGAGTATGAGTTGCATGTTCTCTATACATTATACATGTACTTTATGACATTAAGTTATGCATGCTCTTGATGATATTATGATTACATGGGGAAGATTAGTAGTTAATCTATATTCTCATGTCAATGTGCATCTAGTGAGATTTGCTTAATTGCCTCAAAAGTTTTTATGTTTCTTATACCTATGTGTGATTTGAAAGTTATTGCATGTTGGGCCTTATAATGAAATGATGAGCATGTATAAAGTTGGAGAAGGTGGTTCCTACATGATGCAATGAAAATGATGAAGTATGTGTGCACTATGAGTTGTGAAGATAATTCCTACTTGCTTGTGTTGCCTTGAGTGCATAATGACATGAAGTTGATGTTTCCTTGAGCGTTTTGTGCATTGACTATGATATTATATGCTGTGGGATTCTAGTGAGTCATTGAGTTCTTGAAAGTTTTTTAGTGTCATTCGAGGACGAATGTTTTCCCAAGTGGGGGAGTATTAAAATACCCTCAAAATGAAATAGGATGAACTAGAGCCTCACATAGGTTTTATGAGTTAATAACTTGCTAATAAGGTAAGAAACAACTTTTAATAATTTGTTTAAAGAGTTTTGAGGTTGAACGTCAAGGGAAGACTATGACGTTCGGAGACTAGTCTTATAAGTTTGTTTGTTTGTATAATGTGTTGTTGGTCCTAGCCTTGTTTGAATGAGTTTTGCGAGTCAACGTCAAGGCATGTGTTAGACTCGAGGCTATAAGACCCTTGTTGATGTTGGTTGAAGGTGCTTGACAAGGAGCCAATCCAAAAGGGACAAGCCTTGGACAAAGAGCCAAGGTTGTCCCAAATTGGCAGCTCACTGCCTCAAGGTTCACGGACCACTTCACGGCCAGTAGTCTTGACCACGGCCCGTGAAGGTGGTCGTGGAAATGCCTTGGTGGCATGTGAGACAAGGCACTTTGGCCAAGCCACTGCCCCAACTTTCACGGACCACTTCACAGCCAGTGTTTTGACCATTGCTCGTGAAGGAGGTCGTCAAAGTGCCTTAGCTTTATGGGGCTTGGCAAGCCAAAGTTGGCCACTGCATAGAGGACCACGGTCTATTAACTTGGCCGTAAAACACCTTCACAGACCGTGAAGGTGGACGCGGTCCTTAATGGGGCTGCCCCAAGTGAGGAGTTTTAAGTAATTTAGTTTTGATTGTTTATTAGTTGGGGTTGATTTTAAATAGTTTATACATTAAATATAAATAGCTTAAGGTTCTCTAACAAGTCATTAACTCCTTATTTTCAAAACCCCAAGTTCTTCTCTCTAACCCAGGGAAGAAGAAGAAAGCCATTGAAGTTAGAGTTTAAGGTTTTTCAAGGTTTTCTTCTACAACTTCGTGGGCTTCTCAATACTAAGGTATGGTAATCCTTTATCTAGAGTTAGATCTCTCTCTAGAGCCGATTCTCAAATGGTTTTCAAGTTTCCAAAAGATGATCAAAACCCCAATTCTTCCTCAAACTCATGGGTTCTTGCATTAAATTGTATCAAACGAATTGTTATGATTATATTATGGTTTAATTAATGATTTCAAGGGTAAAACTCCATGAACTCATGATCCCTCAAATTCCTTGATTTTGGCTTACAAAGTGGGTTTGATGAATGTGATTGGATGTTGTCAGAATTGTGCTTATACTATGTTGTATTATTGTTATATATTGGTATCCATGCCTAATTGTGATGAATTGTTGGAGAATTGAGAAAGGGTGATCATGTCTTGGATGAATGAAAAGATGACCTAAATAGTCCTAGTTCTTATTGAATTTCTCTTGTGTGGTATGGTCCACTTATGGTGACGGTGTTTAGCTAATGTATATGAATATATATGTGCATTGTGGTTATGACCTTGAAGGCATTGAATGTTAAGTAAAGTAAAGTCATGATGCTTATGTATAGAGATGTATTATGAAGATATGCATATGATTCTTGAAGATAGTATGATTA
This sequence comes from Solanum lycopersicoides, assembly GCA_022817965.1. Classification (NCBI taxonomy): domain Eukaryota; kingdom Viridiplantae; phylum Streptophyta; class Magnoliopsida; order Solanales; family Solanaceae; genus Solanum; species Solanum lycopersicoides. The sequence goes on from JAJJBR010002323.1 coordinate 4,937,585, forward strand.
TTGGAGTATAATGTAAATGGGAAGTATGGTTGTGTGTGGATTATGATGAATGTAGTATGATCATATTTAGGAGACAATGTCATGAATGATGGTGGTTATGTGAAAGGCTTTCTCACATATACACACACATGAATGAATGAATGAAGCTAATGAAAATATAATGACTGTGGGTCTATTGAAAGGTTTTCTCAATAGAACTCTAATGAATGAACGCGGGACTTTGGGGTGGATACTCTCCGTGAGTAGAGGTGTAGTGTCTAGTAACAACCTTAATATTCTTAAGAGCTTTCCAATGAATGAATGATAGGTTAGGATGAGTATTATTTTCGTGAGTAGAGGTAGAGTACTTAGTAGCAATCCCTTAATCTATAGTTAATGAATGTAATGAAAGTATAAATTTCGTGGGGATTAATGCTTAGCACCGAGAGGATTTGAGAATGGGGTGGATACTCTCTGTGAGTAGAGGTGTAGTATCCAAAAGCAATCTCTTGATATGGGTACTCCGTGAGTTGAGGTGTAGTACTTAGAAGCAATCTCCTTATCCCTTAACTATGTGTTCGCATAGGACTAGCTAGTGGTTTTCCACGTAAAGCCTAAAAGAATGACCCTACCTTAGGAAAGTGGAGATCCCTCATCCGGTAGGGGTTAATACTGGAATTCCATGTTAACCTATCATGGTCTATGTTGGTTAAAGATTGCCCCCACAAGAGAATGTAATGAACTAGGTCTTCCTAAGGGTGTACTACTTAGGGTAGGTGGTGGAATGGGATGCCATCTATGCATTGCACAAGTAGAGGTTTGGAGGGAATTTTGGTGTGTCCTTTTAATGTTAATGAATAAATAGGTTTCTATATGATGTTAATGAAGCATGTTGGTCTTATGTCTAATGCTAATGAAGGTTGTGTGACTTGTTGAATGTGATGTGCCTAGTCTAGGGTGGTTCCAAAAGAGCACTAAGTGGGAGTAGTAGAATGGGATGCTACTTTCATAGCACTAGTGCAACTTAGAGTTATCCTAGGGGATGATTTTTATGCGAAGTCCTTAAATGCATGAATATTTCCTCTAGTATCTCTAGTAATGAATGTTGACTTATTGAGTTGTGATGGAAAGGAAATACCCTTATCTTTGGTAGTCTTAAGGAACACTTAGGTGTGTATTGAAGAGGTTGTATGGGAGGTCTCTTCACGTCTTATCTAGGCGGGTCTTAGGATAACTTTTTATATAGGGTCTTAATGGTTAACGGGTTACTTAAGAAATATGGTTATATGTTGAGAATCAAAGAAGTATTACCTTGTATGTTGATGATTGACTTGTATGATGTCTTTTACACTTGGTTCATGAAGTTTTTTCAAAATAAATAGCATGAAAAGCATATTTCAACTAAAAATGTCCTCTTTAAAGCATGATTTTTGCATAATTGTCATACGTAGTGCTTAATTGTACTAACTTCATACTCTTCTCTATTTATATAAGTGTAAGTGCTGGAAAGTGAGGATTCTTAGTGTTGAAGCTTTGGAATTAGATTGTTCTCTCAAGACTCTTGATGTGTCCTCATATTTTCGAGGACATGGATATTATGTCTAGTTTTCTTTCATTAAAGACTTGTATAAGAATTGTATCTTTCATTCAATGTAAGGCCCGTGACCCTACGATAATGAGATGTGTATAAATGACTTGTGATGAGACTTAGAGTGTGTTTGGTATGAAGGAAAACATTTTCTGGAAAATGTTTTTCAATTTTCCCATGTTTGGTTGGGACAAAAGTTTTGGAAAATATTTTCCAAATCAACTTATTTTCCTCAAAATTAAGGAAAATGACTTCCCTTCAAAAATTAAGAAAAACATTTTCCAAAACTCTCCTCCAATTTCAAATTACATTTTTTCTTTTGGAAAAATATCAACTTTAAAAAAATATTTTCAATTTCAAAATTTTATTTTTTCACCCGCTCCCTGACCAACCGCTCCCACCCACCACCGGCCAACCCCCCCGAAACCCCAACCCCTCCCCAAAAAATTAATTTTGCTTTTAAAAATATTTTCAACTTCAAATTTTTATTTTTTAACTCTTACCCCCCCCCCCGGGCCAGCCCCCCAACCCCAACCCCCAAAAAAATAATTTTGTTTTTTAAAAATACTATCAACTTCAAATTTTTATTTTTTCACTCCTCCCCCCTCCCCGCCCCCCACCCACTACCCCCACCACCACCACCCCAAAAAAAAAATATTTTAAAAAATATTTTCAATTTCATAAATTATTTTTTACTCTAGTAAAAATAAAAGATGTCTCTCAAAAACATTTTTCATTCATAAATCAAACACTAAAAATTATTTCCGGAAAATATTTTCTACTCACCAACCAAACATGAGAAAATAAGTTCAAACTCTACTTGTTTTCCAGGAAAACATTTTCTAGGAAAACATTTTCCTCCATACCAAACACACCCTTAGTTCTTCTTACGTTGTATAAAAGAGTTCCTTATTGATTTTATTGTGAAAATTTTAATTTCACACTACTTTTCATACATATGTGATGAATGAATGTTAAGGGCTTGTATTAGACCTCCGAGAGGTCGAGTATGCCGCGTCACGATTTGGGGGTGCTCTCGGGTCGTGACAGATAGTCACAATTTGTTGGGTATTTTGTTTCCAATTCTTCTATTATGCATTTTTCTGCTTTGTGATAGTTTATTGTAGAATTTTGTAATTTCAAGTTATTAATTAGATTTTACCTATTCATGTATGTTTCAAAATTATTTTTTTAATGTGCAGAAATCCCCTTACCTTAATTTGCTTACTGTAATTAGTTTGCTTCACGCTAATTGAGTCTCTGTGTGCTCTGTTTCAAGTTCATCTTTCCCACTCTCCCTTCATATTAGCCATCTCCATGCAGAGAACCCTCATTTGCTTCAATTTGTTGCAACCATGGTTGTTGTATCGACGCTTAAAAGTTTAACCATCACTCTATTCATCAAGGTTTGATTTTAACCCATTATTTTTTAAAAATTACATTAAATTTGTTGTTTTTAGTTGTGAACTTTGTTCGTTTTTTTCAATGTTAAATATTATATGAGATTTTTGATGGGCTTATAAATAAGATTAGTATACTGGTGGTGGTTAGTGTGTGAAAAAGTGATTAGATTTTGAAGCTTGTCTCAAATCATGAATTTTGATTTCATACTTTCAAGTATTTCACCTTCGTGATTGTTGACATTTTGAGCATTTTACTTTTGGATTTTGATAGTTAAAAGAGTTCTCACATGGTATAACTTAGATTCTTCATAAATGGAGATAAATATTACATGAATAGCACAGGAAAAAAAGAACGACAAGCACAATCCTTATTTATGCTATTCACCATCTTGTTGAATCTATATAAGGGACCATTTGCATGTAGCCTATTTATATGCTTCTATCCCTACCAACATCTATGTACGTGGATGTATATAAACAATTCAAATTTCCAACTTAGTTTTATTGTAAAGTTGGAGAAACACTTGCCATAAAATTGTCGACTAATTCAACCTAAAATGGTACATGCCCTCACTCACTCAATAGAAACATGTTTTCAGCATCATGATTAATCATGTGTACTATTTTTCTTATCCTTAAAATACAAATATACATTGAACTTTATTCGGTCTCTTTCACCGATAATTTCAAGAGAATTAACTCCATAAATTTTGTTCACTTTCTTAAATTGCTCAGTATACTATATTTTCCTACAATGGAAATTCATGATAATGTTGTTTGTACTTCTCTTTGCCATGAGATGTCACTACTTGATTGTCATAGAGTTAATATTTTGTTCTTCTTTTTGCTTATACTTGTGACATTAAAAATTCCTCCCCAACAAGTCATCCATCTGTCACTTGAATATCAAAAGAAACATGGGATTGGAATTTTATTTTTAAAAAAAAAAAAAATTGATCTCAAATAAAACAGATGTATTCCTACAAATATCACATTGAATTATTGGGTTCTCAATATGACCTAATTACTTAGACATACAATTACGTTTTTAGCATAAAAATTAGCAACTTGTAAAGATTGCAATTTTATTTGACTCTCTTTTGGATTTTTCCAAAGGAAAATAGTTCTTGCCAATCTCATTTTGGATTCTCCTGATGTAAAATCTTGAACTTAATTTTACATTTATCAAAAGAAAAATCTTAACTTGTGTTTTTTATTATTGTTTTATTTACTCTATCCATTGTTGCCACTATTTTTCTAGATTTTGATATCTAATTGTTCGAAATTGAAATGTACAACGAAAGTAATCGTGGTGTGTTGTAGTTATAACATGCTTTTATTGAGGCTGGGAGCATTGCTGGTCATTATGGAGGCTTTTTATTGATTCTGAAAACTCTCTCACGCACTTTCTCAAAGTAAGTGTTTCCGACTGAAATAAAGAAAACTTGTGGGATTTAGCCTTTTTAAAGTTTGTTTACTTCAGCTTGAGTCCAGCTTGTGAGCGCTTCTCTTCCTATGACATTTCTGGAAACTTTACTTTTTTCTTAAGTAGATCCATGAGATTTAATATCTAGTGCAAGGGATACAAATGTGCTAGCTCTAAGCGATGTGGGATTCTAATAATATTGTTCAAAGTAGAACCCTGGTAAAATAACAATATAACACTTGTTACTAGATCCACATGCTATGCAACTTATTTTTCTTTGACATTATGTGTTAGAAGAAAAAAGGGAAACTGAATTTTGACCTTGAACATGAAAAATTGTAATGGTTGCCCGTCATTTGCATGACAATTGATGATAATTCTAATGAGAAGATTTACGTAAATAAGAGTAACTTATTTACAAAGAAGAAGTCTGACAGTAAAGCAGCAGAAGAGTCTAAGGTTGTTGAAAGGAGGTAATTCTTCTCTCTTGCTTAACCTCTGCCTCTTTTCGGAGAATAATTTTTCTAGGTATACATACTTCATAAGTTTTTTCCTTGATTAGCCATTTTATCTAGCTGCATAAATTTATAATATAGTATGCATAAAAGTTACTTGAAGAATTTCTGTTAGTACAATCTCCCTTCAAATTAGTGTCACATCATAATGATAAAAAAAATTATTGAGGAAAATGATTAAATTTTGGATTCAGCCTCAATCCAAATGTATCAATTCTCTTTTTCACTTTTTCACTTTTTCATTAAAAATTCGTGTATATTTCATATTTGTAATGAAAAAAATAGCTCTATAATTTTCCCCTCTTCACATAGAGCACATGTCTATGTTCGAAAAGTTATGTAGCTCTGAATTTGTAATAAAAATAGTTTTATCACATGTAAGAAATAAAAAATTAGACAATCTTTGGCATATTTAATTACAAATGGTCGTCTCAGAAACTAAACTATTTGTTATCCACTCAGTTGAAAGAACAAGGGGATTAAGTGTGTAGAGATTGACGAAACAATTATAGATGAACTGTAAAGCATGTAGAAAGCTTTCTATTTGCTTTAGCTTCGTGTATGAACATTTTCTTTGTTGTGATATGTGGATATTGAACTGAATGTGTTGGGAGGTTTTCTATTTCAAGATATATCTGTTCGGTTGTGGAGCCTGATTAATATTTGATGTACTGTTAGGTTTTGGGCTGTATTATTTATTCTCCATTTATTCTCTGTAACTAAAAATAATCTGATTTATTAATATATATATACCCCACCGCCGTGGAAGTTTACTCACGGGGTGTTACCACGAAATTATTCTCTCTCTCTCTCTTTCTCTCTCTTTCTCTCTTTCTCTCGAAAGCTCTTGTGTTCATTATTCATCAAGTGTGTGTGTGTGTGGATTCGATCCCAACAACTGGTATCAGAGCACGGGTGATTCAACACGATCACTGAAGATGGATAGTTCGAAGCTTGGGATCGAGAAGTTTGATGGATCCGATTTCAGTTTCTGAAAGATGCAGATCGAAGATTATCTGTACCAGAAAAATCTTCACGAACCGTTGACCGGGGTGAGGCCGGAATCCATGACGGAGGAGAAGTGGAATCTCAAGGATCGCCAGGCTCTAGGGTTGATCTGGTTGACCTTGTCAAGAAACGTGGCGTTCAACATCGTGAAGGAGAAGACTACGTCAGATCTGTTGAAGGCACTATCAAACATGTATGAAAAACCATCGGCGATGAACAAGGTATATTTGATGCGTAGATTGTTCAATTTACAGATGTCTGAGAATGGATCTGTTTCTGATCATATAAATGAGTTCAATATGATTGTGAGTCAACTCAATTCTGTGGATATTAATTTCGAAGATGAAATTAAGGCGTTGATTTTGATGTCATCTCTGCCCGAGTCTTGGGATACTGTTGTTGCTGCGATTAGCAGTTCCCGTGGATCTGAGAAACTGAAGTTTGATGAAATCCGTGATGTTGTTCTTAGCGAAAGTATTCGCAAACGAGAAGTGGGAGATTCATCCGGCAGTGCTCTCAGCGTTGACCGAAGGGGGAGAAGTAAGACGAAAGGCCAAAATCAACATGGTCGATCAAAATCAAAGAATCGAGGAAAATTCCCAAACAGATCAAACGTGACTTGTTGGAACTGTGGAGAAAAAGGGCACTTTCGGACGAGCTGTACAAAGCCAAAGAAGAAACAGAATCAGAAAATTGGAGATGACAATGATTCTGTAAATTCAGCAGAGGACATTGGGGATGCTCTAATCCTTAGTGTGAACAGCCCGGTTGAATCGTGGATTTTGGATTCTGGTGCATCCTTCCATTCGTCTCCAAGCAAGGAGTTGTTCCAAAATTTCAAATCTGGAAATTTTGGAAAGGTATATCTTGCTGACAATAAAGCCTTAGAGATTGAAGGAAAGGGGGATGTTTGCATAAAGACCACCTCGGGAAACCAGTGGACATTGGAGGATGTCAGATATATTCCTGGGATCAAGAAAAATCTGATCTCTGTTGGTCAGTTGGATAGCACGGGATATGCAGCAGAGTTTGGGAAAGGTTCATGGAAGATTGGGAAAGGTGCTATGGTAGTAGCTCGTGGCACCAAATCTGGAACATTGTACACCACTGCAGGGTGTATTAACATGGCTGCTGTTGCTGAAGGTGCATCCGATTCATGTCTGTGGCACAACAGACTTGGACACATGAGTACTAAAGGAATGAAGATGCTGGTTGCAAAAGGAGCATTAGAGGGCCTGAAGTCTGTTGATATGGGTCTTTGCGAGAGCTGTGTTATGGGCAAACAGAAAAGAGTAAGCTTCACAAAGACTCCTAGAGAGCCAAAGAAAGTGCGGTTGGAAATGGTCCATACAGATGTTTGGGGACCATCTCCAGTATCATCACTTGGAGGATCCAGATTCTATGTTACCTTCATTGATGATTCTAGCAGGAAGGTATGGGTTTACTTCTTGAAGCATAAGTCAGATGTGTTTGCAACCTTCAAGAAGTGGAAAGCTGAAGTTGAGAATCAGACCGGTTTGAAAGTCAAATGCCTAAGGTCTGACAATGGAGGAGAGTATGACAAATCAGAGTTCAAGGCATTCTGTGCAGCTGAGGGAATCAGATTGATGAGAACAGTTCCTGGTAAGGCAAGACAGAATGAAATTGCTGAGAGGATGAACAGAACATTGAATGAGCGTGCGAGGAGTATGAGAATACATTGTGGGCTGCCCAAAAAATTTTGGGCGGATGCTGTGAGCACAGCTGCATACTTGATCAACAGGGGACCATCAGTTCCTTTAGGGTTCAAGATTCCAAAGGAGGTGTGGACAGAAAAAGAACTCAAGTACTCACACTTGAGAACTTTTGGTTGCACTGCTTATGTTCATGTTGATCCAGAAAAGAGAGACAAGCTTGATGCCAAGGCTGTGAAGTGTTACTTCATAAGCTATGGTTCTGATTTGTTTGGTTACAGGTTTTGGGATGACAAGAACAGAAAGATCCTGAGACATTGTGACGTGACATTTGATGAGTCTGTCCTGTACAAGGACAGAGAGCAGAAGGTTCTAGAGATTACAAAGCAAGTGGGAGTTGAGGTTGAGTTGGAGAATAGTAACCCCAGAGATGTCGAAGCAGATACTCAACCAACTCCTACTGAAGAATCTGAAGTGGAGCATGTTACACCTGAGCAGGTGTTAAGGAGATCATCCAGAACCATCAGGGCACCAGATAGGTATTCACCTTCATTACACTATCTATTGCTGACTGATGAGAGGGAACCAGAGTCTTTTGATGAGGCCCTACAGGTGGAGGATTCGATCAAGTGGGAGCAAGCCATGGATGATGAGATGAGGTCACTTGAGAAGAACGACACATGGGTGTTGACTGAGTTACCTGCAGGGAAGAGAGCTTTGCTGAACAAGTGGGTGTTCAGAATCAAGACTGAACCAGATGGCAAAAGAAGGTTCAAGGCTCGTTTAGTGGTTAAAGGATATTCACAAAGGAAAGGTATTGATTATGCTGAAATATTCTCTCCTGTTGTGAAGTTAACCTCTATTCGAATTCTGTTGAGTATTGTTGCATTGGAAAATTTGCATCTAGAGCAAATGAATGTAAAAACAGCATTTTTACATGGAGATCTGGACAAAGAGATCTATATGCAGCAACCGGAAGGATTTGTGGTTCCAGGCAAGGAACACATGGTGTGCAAGCTCACCAGGAGCTTGTATGGACTAAAGCAAGCACCAAGGCAGTGATACAAGAAGTTTGACTCCTTCATGACCAAGAGTGGATTCTGCAAAGCTGAAAAGGATCCGTGTTGTTACTTTAAGAAATACACTGATTCATATGTCTTTCTACTCTTGTATGTGGATGATATGTTGATTGCAGGATCTAGTATGAGGGAGATTAACAATCTGAAGACAAGGTTGTCTGCAGCGTTCGAGATGAAAGATTTGGGTCCAGCGAAGCAGATTTTGGGGATGAGAATTTCTCGGGATAGATCTGTTTGCACTTTAAATCTCTCTCAGGAGTTGTACATTGAGAAGGTGTTGAGCAGATTCAGGGTTAATGATGCTAAACCCAGGACTACTCCATTGGCAAATCACTTTAAATTGTCAAAGGAGCAGTCACCCAAGACAGCCGAGGAGCGTGAGCATATGGCACTTGTTCCATATGCTTCAGCAGTTGGGAGTTTGATATATGCTATGGTCTGCACTAGACCCAGTGGGAGTTGTTAGCAGGTACATGGCAAACCCGGGGAAAGAGCATTGGGAAGCTGTGAAGTGGCTTCTGAGATATATGAGAGGTACATCCAGTACTTCACTCTGTTTTGGCAAAGGCAAGGTGACTCTACAGGGTTTTGTAGATGCTGATCTTGGTGGGGATGTTGACTCGAGCAAGAGTACATCCGGGTACATTTACACCATAGGTGGAACAGCAGTGAGCTGGATGTCCAGACTTCAAAAATGTGTTTCTCTTTCATCTACTGAAGCTGAGTATGTGGCAATAGCTGAAGCTGAGAAAGAGATGATATGGCTGGCAGATTATCTGGAGGAATTGGGCAAGAAGCAGAGCGAGAAGATTCTTTACTCAGATAGCCAGAGTGCCATACAGTTGGTGAAAAATCCGGTCTATCATTCGAAGACAAAACATAGCAGAAGGCGGTACCATTTCACTCGCAGGGCAGTAGAGGATGGTGATATGTGTTTGGAGAAGATAGAGGGTGCAAAGAACCCGGCAGACATGTTGACGAAATGTGTTGATGTTGGGAAACTGGGGTTATGCAAAACCTCGATTGGTCTCTGTAGTTGTTGCTACAGATGTTGCGGTGCGGTAAAGATGTTGATGATGAAGAAATTTTTTTTGAGAATGTATTTTTTGGATGACTGAATCAGTCTCCAAGTGGGAGAATTGTTAGGTTGTGGAGCCTGATTAATATTTGATGTACCCCACCGCCGTGGAAGTTTACTCACGGGGTGTTACCACGAAATTATTCTCTCTCTCTCTTTCTCTCTCTTTCTCTCTTTCTCTCGAAAGCTCTTGTGTTCATTATTCATCAAGTGTGTGTGTGTGGATTCGATCCCAACAATATCAGGTATTGTCATGTTACATAACTTTCTTTTGGTGTGGCTTTGAATCAACTAAAATATTTTTTGACTTCTGGAATCAAAGCTGAAACAAATGATTCTCGGATAATTTTACTTATTTTTCCTTTATTTCTAGATCAATAATTCGAATATAATTAGAATGAGATAAGTTTCTAATATAATTTTTATCTTCAAAAAAGACATTCATGTGGCGTTGAGTGCTTATATTTTGATAAAATTGTGTTTTTCACTTGTGCATTTTGATGTCGTTTGTAAATTGACTTTATCTCCTTTCTTGGTAGATCTCATTTGAATCAATCTTTGCACAAGAAATACTTGAGTTATGCTCACGACTTGAAGCCAGATGAAGTGTGACGATGGCATTTAAATTTGAGTGATTGATATAAATGTTGCAACATTGAGTTTTCTTGCAATAGGTTGTGATCTAAGGAAAGTTATTCTCTGTTTTATCCAGCCAGAATAGCCATTACAAGAAGCATCTCCTAATAATGCCTCCTTTGCTACATTATATAATTCATTGAGACATGTAAACTTTTACCAAATTTTGCTATTGTCACTATTATTATAAAGAGTTTATTGGGTCCATAACAACGTGATGTGCACTCCTGTATGAACTCCATTCATATTTATTTTTTTCTCCTTTTTTGACCTTTTTTCTTCATTTAATTATTTGCTTTATTTGTAATATCTCACGAAGTCTTTATATTCAAGTACTCAACTATTTACCTTCCACTATGATATATCTTCTTTATTAGATATAATGTGCATATATTTATAAGTCTCACAATTTTCAACTTTTCATATTCATAATCTTTAAATATTAAATATGAAATCTTATGGTATTCCACTATTATTTTTAATATAAATTCATGAACACCGTTTAAATAAGAACAAAAGGTTGAAAGGCTTGTACTATTCTTATTTTCTTGGAAATAATTTTGTTGTAATAAATCTATAAAAAGGTATATGATTCTTTTACTCATATTTAATCTTTTATAGATTTTTTTATATCGAAATACTGGTATTATAATATTTTTATTTTTTTATCCTTACAATAATATTTTTATTATCTATAATTATAAATTACAATTTTTACCATAACATATTTATGAGTCTTAATATTAGTAGGAGATCAGTTTTTATTGAGTAATAAATATCAATACTTAGCATTTAAATCAGTAATGGATTTTGTTTTATATCTTCAATTGTTAAAAGTAATTATTAGAAAACTTCAATTTAATGAAGTTGTATAACTACTATTTTGTAGTTTGTTTATAAATTTTTTTATTTTCTTTGTTTTTATATGTGTTTTTTTACTTGTACAATATACGAGATAAGGGTGCCCGTATAATTATAAAGAAAGACGTGCGAATTTGCAACATGATTAAAATAAATATCAACATTAGACATTACATAGTAGGTTACATTATTTGCGGAATGTTATACATTGACTTTTTTTGGAAAGGCTAAAACATAGATACAACTTTTGAATTATGAAATTTCTGAACAAAAGTAGGTTCTTTCAGGTTAACAACCTTCTTTTTTATTACCTCAGCATAAATTAGAGTAGTGAAGAGAAACAAAATTCGACAAATATAGGGAAGAGAAGCAGGTATGCATGTAAAACCTCAAATTGCACGGAAAATAATATATCACTTTGGAGATAAGCTAGTTAAATTTGAGAAAATCCAATTGACAAAAGCATGAAAGAAATTATCTCGCAACTTTATTCTGTTGTTTCCATTCGCCTATATATTTTGAACACAAAGAGATAGTCATTTGGTTTTCTCTATTAGGAGTGAAAGATGATTATTAACTTCAACCACATTAGCTAGCCAATAGGAACAAACAAAGTAACTACTGGGCGCAACTACTTGTATGTGTAAATGGGAATAGAGGCTTGTCCTAGAATCTTTACTTTCTTGCACATTTGAAACGAAAACAAAAGCCAAGTACAAAACCAATGAAGTCCTTGAGTCATTTCCCTGCAACTTATGTAGTCAAGTTATCCATAAGCAAAGAACTAAATTGCCATGGAACTTACTGAAAGCTTCACCGATGAGCAATTCATGAAATATTAATTCTCATACAGTTATCTCGAGATAATTATGCATATACGTGTACAAGCTTATATATAGTAATTCTTAGTAGCTTATGAAGTAGTTGGCTATGGTAGCAAAGGCTCCAATTTATGTATAACAAATCTCTCGGATTCACATTAGCAAAAATCTCAAATGATAACATCAGCACGAATGCCTTTGTATTAAGAAAGTGAAAGAAAAGAGTATGTACCACAAGCATGAAATCAAAGATATAAATATAGAACGTGTTACGTATGGATGTGCATAAGTATCCAACACGGGTGCATATCAAGATATGCCTTAAAGTGCAGATAATTGTTAATACAAATCAATTAACAAATACCACAATACATTAACCACATAAAATCGTAGTAAGGAATCTAATCTGAAATACTAATGAACCAAAGTCATCATTTATATATCAAGTAACTTAAAGAAATTAACCTCAAAACAACAGAGAAATTAAAACTCTCAACCTCCCGGACAGAGGTACATAAGCAAAATAAAGATACTTAAAAGAACAAAATTGCACAAGGGTAGATATATTACCATTTTTCAGTCGCAACATGAAATGTCCCGGGGATTGAAATTCCAGCTACATCACCCATTCTGATCCCATTTAGATGAACTACCTGCATGAGAATCATAAGTCCTTTATTTGTAATAGGACGATGGATTGTAATGTAGTTATAGTGGATGTAAAATCAAGCTTTTATCAAGAAATAAGATGACGAAATATATAATTTTTGATAAATATTCCATGATGCAGATGACTAACCAAAAGCATTGGCAATGGCCAAAGATAACCAATAAGCCCACTATGCCATTAAGAAGAACCAAAGAGTGCCAACCAATTTGTACAAAAAAGGTCAATTTAAGTAAGGTCTACTGAAAATCTGGCGACAGTAGTTTTCTTCTTTGCTTGAGTTTCTTCTCTAGGTAAAGATCGCGAAAACTTAATGTCGTGTAGAATCAAAGGCACTTCAGTAGATTGGTATGAGACTGCTGAATGTTATAGTTAACAGTCACTGTTCGGATGGCTTAGAGATGTTACCATATTTAGTAAGTTTAAGGGTGATACCAAAAGCATTGTCAAATGTGGAAGATTGAAGATCCAACATATGGATCTTTTCTGTGGATGTAGAATCACATGCGGCAAACAAAGAAGAAACTGAAAAATGAAATTACCAGCTTATCCTTCTGGTCGTCCGAAAAACTGACTCTCAACAAAACACTTGTGACAACTGAGTAGTGAGCTCAGAAAAACTAGCCACAAAATATATGAACTTAAAAGATAAAGAAAGTATTTTTCCTCCTCTTTTGGAGTCTTCCTTGTTTGTCCTTTAAATTGAGTATCGAATCATATTGAAATGAAACTCCGAGGAAGAGATGCTGCCAGGTTTAGGAAATTTCACTTAGTCCTCTATGTAGAAGTAGAATTTATGACTTCAAATCCACCAATAAAAAAAGTATAAAGGAGCATTCTTTTCGTGCATTTTCCTCTGTAGGATCATAGTGTTAATAAACTTTTACTCAAATGTGGATGAAAAAATCACAATTATCTAGAGAGTTTGACACTTAGTTGGCGATCATTCATTGACAAACGATAAACATAAGTTCAACCAAGATGAAGTAAGAAATGCATATCACATACTTCAGGACTATATGTTGAAAAGTTTTTATTTTGATAAACCATAACAGCGCAGTCAGTCAGGAAGATCCCCCTTGTAAACCTATATCAAAAGCAAAGCTGTTTAGTTTCATAGGATTAACCTTTTGAAGCGAAGTATAGGTGATACGAAAATCCATTGCCATAACTTTATATCGAAGTATTTACTTATAATTTAAGGAGCAAGTGAAGGGAAAGGAAAGTGGAGCTCTAGTACTGTGTAAACGTCCTGCACTCATAAATCCAGTCTGAAACTATAGTTTGCTATTCTGAGTAGAAAAATATATTGTGATACCCAAAGAGAAATATAGAAATAGCGTAATTTTTTTTTCGTGATGCATAAAGTAATAGACACCAAGAAAAAATACCACAAAAGTAGGCATAAAACATCAAACCTTCAGTAAAATACACAATAATGAGGCAAACTACAGAAAGTCATGTACTTTTCCAATGGAATTATCAATGGAAGCCACCTAAATCATGTTAAAAATGGAAAAAGAATCGCGTAAAATGTAGTTGATGGGTACAATAGGAGGTCCAAAACCATGATTAGAAATCATAAAGAATGAAGGACACTGAGGAATTTTTACGTAGGATTTTTATTCAAGTATTTCTACTGTTGAACTTTTTTTACCTGCTTAAGATGCCTTTTTTTTACCTGTTTAAGATGCATTTTTTTTACTCATTGAAACTTTGACAAACCAAAATCAAATTAAGTTCCATTTTAGATGTCCAAGCAAAAACTAATATCCAGATTCTGGACCTAAGTAATATAGATGAAGAACCTCGAAAATCCAGTTAAAAAGAAAGAGCTAGGCATTATGCAAAGGTGGAGTTGAAGCCTCTGTGCGAACACCCAAATTGAGGATTTGCAGTCTACCCTTAAAGAAAACAATCAATATGGAGGCAAATCGGAGAACTTACCGTAGAGGCGAAATGATCGCCGGAGAAACCTTTCGAGGCTGGTGGCGGAGGAAAATAATGGCTCCTAATCTATCGAGAGAGTGAGGAGCAAAATCAGAGCAAGCGACACAGAGGAATTCGCAAAGATTTTTAGAATCAACAAATATGGAAGATTGAAGATCCAACGCGTGCATCTTTTCTGCGGATGCACACACACGCGGCAAACAAAGAAGGAGGGTGTTAAAAGCAGCCCTCTTTTTTGATTTATTTACGTGAGCACCCTTCATTGGCTGACTTACGTGGTGGCTTTTTATTGATTTGGTCGGACTGAAGTACTCTCACTTATTTTTATTTAGAATGATGATGATAGGAAGAAAAAAAAATTGTACATGCATTAGTGAAGGATAAATGATAGGGAAATAGTAATTGTTAGAAAAAAATGTTACTCAATGGTTGTTTCAATTTCTTTTTAATTTTTATCTTATTGAATAACAATTATAGAAAGAATTTTTTAACTTTTATTTAGATTAAAAGAAATTAAAAAGATCAATTGTCAATAAATGCTTGTATGTATATTGTCACACCCTTTTTTCGCTCGATAGAAGAGTTTTTTCCATTCAAATGGTGTTATTTATTAGGAATTATAACCTTTAAATATTAAATATGAAATCTTATGGTATTCCACTATTATTATTTTTACTATAAATTCATATTTTTTGTTTTATATATATATATATATATATATATATATATATATATATATATATAAATCACTAATATAAATAAATGAA
Source organism: Solanum lycopersicoides (assembly GCA_022817965.1). Classification (NCBI taxonomy): domain Eukaryota; kingdom Viridiplantae; phylum Streptophyta; class Magnoliopsida; order Solanales; family Solanaceae; genus Solanum; species Solanum lycopersicoides. Next base: position 4,953,036 of record JAJJBR010002323.1, read on the forward strand.
CACCGTTTAAATAAGAACAAAATGTTGAAAGGCTGATGTTATTCTTATTTTCTTGGAAATAATTTTGTTGTAATAAATATATAAAAAGGTATATGATTCTTTTACTCATATTTAATCGTTTATAGATTTTTTTATATCGAAATGGTGGTGTTATAATATTTTTAGTTTTTTATCCTTATTATAATATTTTTATTATATATAATTATAAAATTAAAACTTTTACCATAACATAATTATGAGTCTTAATATTAGGAGGAGATTAGTTTTTATTGAGTAATAAATATCAATAATTAGCATTTAAATCAGTAATGGATTTTGTTTCATATCTTCAATTGTTAAAAGTAATTATTAGAAAACTTCAATTTAATGAAGTTGAATAACTACTATTTTATAGTTTGTATATAATTTTTTTTTATTTTCATTGTTTGTATATGTGTTCATTTACTTGTACAATATATTGGGGGAAAAAACAATTGTAGAGGCATTAGTGAAGGATAAATGATAGGAAAATAGTAATTGTTAGAAAAAAATGTAACTCAATGGTTGTTTCAGTTTCTTTTTAATTTTTATTTTATTGAATAACAATGATAGAAAGAATTTTTTAACTTTTATTTAGATTAAAAGAAAATTAAAGGGTCAATTGTCAATAAATGCTTGTATGTATATTGTCACACCCTTATTTATTAGGAATTATATTTATTTTTTTGGAGTCACCACTTAGAATTGAGTTATGGTATTTTAAGTCATCTTTTTGTTTAATATCGAGGGGAAGGTATTAGACATCCCTCTAGTTCTCTGGTTTCAGCGGGTCTCTTGTATTAACTTATACTTATTTTAACTATCATTTGGATACATTTTTATAGGCCATGATTTGCTTGTATTTTTTATTTGTTGCACTTTTATAACTGTCTTCTTTGCATCACACCTAATAATTTTTATTTATAAGTCTCTACTTAAAATTAATTAAGGTTAATTATATAATTGGACAAGGTGCCCCCATCGCATCCTTGAATTTATTTTAATGTTCCAAAAAAAACCACATTATTAGCCGAAACAAATATTTTTAACAGGTTGTATATCCTAATATTTACCTATTGTTGAAAGCTTAAATGTATAATTAATGATTAAATTACTTTTTACTGTTTATATTCATAAACATATTTACATAATAAAAGTCTAAAATCTAAAACAAATATAAAGTTATTTCATATAAAAATTTGACATAGATGCATATATAATTTTAGTATATTTACAAGTCATGACAAAAAAAAACATTAAAAATAAAAAATAAAAAGTGAGTACTCTTCATATCTTAATTTCTAGGATGAACATTATTAATTTTAGATGAAGTCGACTGAACAAACTATTAGAATAATTTTTTTTCAGGTATTTGGTAATTTTTTGTTGAATGCAGGAGATGCTTAATTGATAATAACATATGGTATAAGATGAAAAGCAATAAAATTAAACGTACATAAAATTCGAGCAACTTCATAACATTGAGATCAAGTATTATATAATCATGAAAATCAAATTATACAAAAAAATGATACTTCTTGCGAAATCAATTTACGAAGAAAAAAAATCCTAATAAAGAATTATGAACTCGAAACCACGAAAGTGAATCTCAACCTCAATTTTTTTTTGTGAATGAAAGAAAAAATATAAATAAAATGTGAAACTTTTTTTCCGAATCTGTGGGTGTTTGTATATATGTGGAAATGTTTGTATGTATAGGATCTTGTGCAGGTAAGTGAGAATAGAAAATAAGGTGCCGGGATGAGTGAACTTTTTTCATTTTTTCCTTGCTTCCTCCGTGTATATGTGTTATGCAGATTTGTGTGCTTTTTGTAGTCTTCTTTTTCCTTTTTTTTTCCGTCTGTCTGTGTGTCTTTGATGTACGTGTGTATTTGTATTAAATGTGTGAGTGTGTGCAGGTTGTTTAGGAAAAATGGGGGAAGTGGGGTGTGGGATAGGATCATATATAGGAAATGGGGTGTGTGTACGTGGGGAAAAAAGGGAAGTGGGGTGGAGTGAATTGGATTTTTTTTAATAATAATATATATATAATATAATATCATATAATATTGATTATTTTTAAACTAACAAAAATTGAGTAGAAATGCTACGCTAGCTTATTTTATTGAACTAAACTAAAAATAAAACATTTTTTTTTGTTATTTTCGAATCTTTTAAAATAAACTTACTAAAAAATAAGATAAAACAAAATATCTAACTTAGACATAAAAAATATTTAAAGAATAAAAAATAATATATAACTTTATGTTCGATCAAAAATCACGTGTGTATATATATATATATATATATATATATATATATATATATATATATATTTTTATTTTATTTTTTTCTTTTTTCTAATCTTACTATTCTTTCTTCTAATTCTTTAATTTTTGCTTCTAATACTGATACTTTTAAATTTATTAAAGGTTCATTTGTATGTATTTGTTTCCTTTTTTGAGTTATTATTCCTAATTGTGTTTCTATACAACTTATACATCCTTCTATAAAACATTTATTACATTTAGCTCTTTTATATTTACTTGGATACCATTTACACCAATTACATGAATTATTATCTAATTCTGTATCTTTTCCAAAATTATGTTCACATTCTATTATATTCATAAAATTAATTTGTAAATCATCTATATTTAAATTTTCTATTCCTATTTCATTAATTAATTCTTCTCCTTCTGAATTAGAAGAATCTTCTTCTTTATTATTCTCTTCTATATCAATACTTACTATAGAGTAAATACTTTCATTATCCGACATATATTCATCTACATTTAATAATGCTTCATTAAATTCTTCTACTACTTGAGCATTTCTAGTTTTTGCATTATATCTTTTAGGACAAGTATTTGCTAAATGTTCTATACTTTCACATGTGAAACATTCTAAGATGAACAGAACCATCATTGTTCCTTAGGAAGAGAAATAGAAGATAGATGGACTAAAAGAGAAGGAGTAGTACAAAACCCTCAAGCAAAATGGTCAATAGGACATAGAATACAACATATAATGGAAATATTACAAGAAAAATGTACTAACTTACAAATACAAAAACAATTAAAACAAAATTATCTTTAACCTATACATATAAATATTCTGTAAAGACCCTTAGGGAAACTATTAGACAATCTCAGAATCAAATAAGTGAAGAATTAAATCAAGTAAATTTTGAAATTAAAGACATAGTAGAAAGAATTAAAACTATTAAAAATAATCCTTATTATTATAATTCTGTAGGATAATATATGAGAAGACCTTATAAAAATACTAGAGAATATAAAAAAAAAAATTAAAAGAGAATTACTAAGTTTATATCTAGAAGCAGATAAATTATTTAAAGAAATAAAAACAACAATTGATAAAAAAGTAATAAGTGACAGATTAGATTATATATTAATAAAGATATTTAAACAAAAATTAATAAGACATCTTATATCTAGAAATATTTTAATTAAAAAATATATATGAGAAATCTTCCTTTTGCTAAAAGTATAAGATTTGAGTATTGGATATTATATAGAGATATTAAAGAAAAACAACGTTTACAAAAAGCACAAAAAGCAATAGAAGCATATATATATATATATACGAAAACGAATTCTTTAAACCAAGAAATTTCTATTTTGAATATAATATAAATAACGACAAATATATAAATTTCTTAAAGTGGAAATTACAAGGACTTAGGAGCGATATTGATAAGTATACTCAAAGAATAAAATTTTTTAGTGAATATTATAAACCAACTACTTTAGGATAAATAATAATAGTAAAAATAGCTTCATTAAAAAATTTAGAATATTTAGATCTACAGGTTAATATAGAAAAAAGATTTAAAAAATTAAAAGGAGAAGGTATTATTAAGTGTAATTTCGAGAGTGGAGACCATAGTTTACATACAGAAGATCCTCAATATAATACTTTAATAGATTTAATAATAAACCTTAGTGAAAAAATTAAAGAACATAATAGTAAAATTACAAAAATATTAAGTGAACAAGAAGAAACCCAAAATAGACAAAAACAAAATTTTAATAAATTAGAAGAAAATTTAGATTATTTAAAAGAACAAGGAATAGAATCAACTAAAAAATTAAATAATAGGTTAAGAGAAGAAGTTAATAATACTTTAATTATAAAATTACAAGAAAAAAAGACAGAATTAATAACAATAAAAGAAATAGTTCTTTCATGATAGATTTAATAGAAACAGAGACATATAAAGAAGCAATAACATTAATAGAAAAAAGAATAACCCTTCCCTTAGATTATAAAGAATTTAATCCACCTTCAAAATCAGATCAAATTATCATAAAACAAAATAATATAATAATATCACTTTTATTACAATTACATAATAAGATAGATAAAAACTCTAAAGAAAAATCAGAAGGTAAAAATATAAACACAACTGGAGTAGAAGAATTAATAGAAAAGTTAATTGTTTAAAGTTTGTTTTAAACTTTTGAAAAGCTCTTTTGAAGTTGTTCGAGTTTCCCGAAAGGGAAACTTCACTCTGTTCTAAATAATGTAAGTTTTCATATTTATGTTTCTAGTAAACTTCCCATATATGTAAATTATGTGTGTTTTATATGATATGTTGTAAATCCTACTCAGTACTCCTTCACTCTCTTGTTCTATTATGTAATTATCATTTTAGTTTCTAGTTTTATTCCCTTTTATATATATATATGTATATATATATAGATATTTTTTTTTCTCTCTCCATTCATTAATCTATTATTACTGTTCATCTCTTTCTCTTAGCTTTTGTTCTTAAAAGCAGTCTTCTTTAACCACACCCCGGATTTGGTCATTTATAGTTCTTTTAAGAACCTTCAGTTTGACCTAACAATGTCCTAGGAATTTACAGGTTAATTCATCGATACTTTTAAGAGGCTAAGAGACTAACCATATACTAAGTAAAATAGATTCATGATAAAATTCATAAATTCATAGACAAATAACTAACATATCATATTTAATTTACAAAACACACATAATTTACATATATGGGAAGTTTACTAGAAACATAAATATGAAAACTTACATTATTTAGAACAGAGTGAAGTTTCCCTTTCGGAAAACCCGAACAACTTCAAAAGAGCTTTTCAAAAGTGTAAAACAAACTTTAAACAAAGAAACTGAATTTTTTTTTTTAAACAGGTAATTCTGAAGAGGGAGGAGCTTTGGGAAAACTTTTGATTTTCTGGTTGTAGATTTTTTTTCACTCTGCCTTCTTCTTCTGATAATGTCTTCTTATATACATATTTCTGGACTTCAAACTCCGAACTTCAAAATGAAAAAGAATCTTATCTTTTTCGCCGGGTGCGCATTGGGCCCCATCGCACGTGAACTGATTCCTTCTTTTTTACATTATTATCAGTCCTTTGTCTGATGCATTGTCTAATACTTATCCCTTATTTAGTGCCTATCTATAAAGTAAAGACGCGTCCCAACAGTTTTTCCACACATGTGTGGTATTGAGTAAAGTGGGAGTCACATTATTTGACAAAAGATGCATTCCTCTTTTAGAAACAACAAAACTATATTATTACACATATTTATTATATATATATATATATTATTTTTTTTTATGTATCTAGATTATGTAATGCAATAGAGTCAAAACTCATACCAGAATCATCATCGTTTGGGTCTTGAGCAAATTGCATTGTATCTGAAAAATCATCTGAATTATTTGGACTTGAATCTAGATCTTGTCTTGGGCTTTGTATTGGGCTTGGGTTTATGTGTTTATCTTTTTCTTGTTGTTGTTTAAGTAATTTTTCTACAGTGTGGTGTGGGTTATAAGAGATTCTATTTCTTTATTTTTTTGGGATTTTTTTGTTTTTTGTCTAAGAGTCTGGGTAAATGAAAGAGGTAAACGTCTTCTAGAAGATGAACCTTCATCTTTTACACTTTTTGGCAAAGTGACAGCCATTAACGGGTTTGATAAGTCTTTACCGGCTACCGTTTTAACCGGACTAGCTGTATCTTTATCCGATACAGTGGATTTATTTACATTCAGAGGGGAATGTACACCCATCTCATCCATTTTTTTTGGGGATGGAAAACCCTATATATCTGTCTGAGTGTCTTTAGTCTTCAAATCACTCTCCATTTTTGCAATTCTTTCTTTGAGCTGGAGATTTTCGTGTAACACCACCTCATTTTTGTAATTTAATCTTTTAAAGGCCTCAGTCATTGAAGAACAATGATCACAAAATATAATTTTGTCTGTGTCTTTTTGTATATTGTATTGTGGGACTTTGTCTGGATTTTGTTTAAGGGCTGGAGAAATATAGTAGTTTGGTCCTAATATTCCTCTAGCATAGTCTAAAGCTTCTGTAAAATCATTAAATCCTTTAAAAAGTGGTTTTGAAAATCCTTTAATAGATCTAAAACCTCTATCCATGTCTGAAAAATTCCATTTACTTTACCATGAACAACCACATAGTATTTTTTTTTATTTTTTTATTTTTACTATTAAAGTAATATCCTAAAAAATTTATATAATATTTACATTATTCTATTATTAACAAATAACCTAAAAACTGTTTGTAAATGTCCTAAGTGTTCTTTTATATCTTTACTAAATACTAAAATATCATCTACATATACTAAAATAAATCTTTTATATTCCCCAAATATTTGGTCCATTTTTCTTTGGAAAATTGGAGGTGCTGTTTTTAATCCAAATGACATAACTAACCATTCAAAATGTCCTTCAGGACATGTAAAAGCTGTCCATTCTATACTATCTGGATGCATTTTTATCTGCCAGTATCCTGACTTGCAATCAAATTTACTAAAAATTGTTTTACCTTGAGTTCTATTTATTAACTCTGTTTTGTCTGATAATTTATATCCATCTGTTCTAGTATTATCTTTAGTCTTTTATAATTTATAACCATTCTGGCTTTTCCTCTAACTATTTCACTATGATTTCTTACCATAAATGCTGCTGATCTATGTTTTGAAGTAGATCTTCTTATTACTCCTAATTCTAATAGCTCTTTAATTTGTATTTTAAAATCCTCTAAATCTTGATTTGTAGCTTCTATTGAGGCTGTTTTTATTATGTATTCTGGATTTATTATGTCTAACTTGCATACTATTTTATTATTCTCCCAATGTTTTAAAGGTTTATCTCCTATTATTTTTATTTGATCTAAAAATTTTACTATATTATCTAGATCTTGTTGATTCTTTATTTGTCCTATTTTTTGAATTCCTGTTTTAAAATTATATAATTTTGTTTCCATTTCTATTAAAACATAGTTTTTATCTAATTTCTCTATCTCATCTTCTTCATCTAATATATTCTCATATAATATATTACATCCTGTTTTAGTACATTGTGTGTTATTTTCACAATTCTCACAATATTTTTCTTTATGTTTTATTTGAGTATTAATTTTACTAGTTAAAACAGAAGTATAAGTAATATTCTTCATAAAAAGTATTTCATCATTTGTTATTAAAGTTCCTCCTTTATTATATAGTATGAAATCTAATCCTAAAACGAAATCTACTCTTATATCTAAATCTCTTACCCATATTTTATCCATCTTATAGGTAGGTTTATAAAATTCTGAACAAGTATTTAAAAAACTAACTTGTGCTTTGTTTATATAATATCTATATATATTATGTGTTCCATCCATTTGCATAGCTGCAAGTGGTTTTTCTAAAGTCTTTATTAATTCTGGCGGTATAATTTTCTTATTTAAAATACTTTTAGTACATCCTGAATCTATTAATGCTAAAGTTTCTATTTCATATTTTCCTATTTGAAGTCTTGCTAATACTTTAAGAGTATTTATATTTTTATCTTCATTACATATTAAAGTATTAGATTCTTCATTCATTAATTCCTGATTATCTAATGTTAGTTCTTTTTCTATATTTTTTCCTTTTTCTAATCTTACTATTCTTTCTTCTAATTCTTTAATTTTTGCTTCTAATACTGATACTTTTAAATTTATTAAAGGTTCATTTGTATGTATTTCTTTCCTTTTTTGAGTTATTATTTCTAATTGTGTTTCTATACAACTTATACATCCTTCTATAAAACATTTATTACATTTAGCTCTTTTATATTTACTTGGATACCATTTACACCAATTACATGAATTACTATCTAATTCTGTATCTTTTCCAAAATTATGTTCACATTCTATTATATTCATAAAATTAATTTGTAAATCATCTATATTTAAATTTTCTATTCCTATTTCATTAATTAATTCTTCTCCTTCTGAATTAGAAGAATCTTCTTCTTTATTATTCTCTTCTATATCAATACTTACTATAGAGTAAATACTTTCATTATCCGACATATATTCATCTACATTTAATAATGCTTCATTAAATTCTTCTACTACTTGAGCATTTCTAGTTTTTGCATTATATCTTTTAGGACAAGTATTTGCTAAATGTTCTATACTTTCACATGTGAAACATTCTAACTTATTTTTATAGTTTCTGTCTGTTCTATTTTTCTAACATGTCTATCTCTATTTAGGTATGGTTTCCTAGCTGAAGATTTTCTAAGAAAGTATCCCTTCTTATATCTCTTATTATATTGTGGTTTGTATTTTTTATACTTTTTTCGTTTGTATTGATCTTTATCGTAACTTTGGGTAGTATATATTATATCTTTACAGAAATTCATTTCATTTTGTTTTAATTGTTTTTTTATTTGTAAGTTAGTACATTTTTCTTGTAATATTTCCATTATATGTTGTATTCTATGTCCTATTGACCATTTTGCTTGAGGGTTTTGTACTACTCCTTCTCTTTTAGTCCATCTATCTTCTATTTCTCTTCCTAAGGCTCCAGGTAATTTATTAAATAACTTTTTACCTAAATCTTGATCAAAAGCATTTCCACTAATTGTACAAAAATAGAAATAATCATTTAAAAATTTCTTTATATAATACCAATAACTTATACTTAATTGTTCTAGTTTTATTACTGCATTTCTTTGTAAAGCTACTAATCCACTATTTGGGTCTTCTCCTGTTATTAATGTATGTATTTTGTTTGTAAAATTATATGGGTTAGGTCCTAATGATACTAAATACTGAAATTCTGATGGTAATTCTACTTTATAAGCTTCCCATAAAGCTTTGGTTGATTCTACTAAAAATGTTTCTAAGTATTTATACATTGTTTCAGCGTCAGTCTCTGTATAATTTTTTATAAAATCTGCTACTACTATTCCTTTCCATAAATCTATTACTGAATTCCATCTTTGTGGATCATGAGCAGCTATATTTAAAAATTTTCCTTTACTTCCTCCTTCTTGTAATTTTATTGGTTCTTCTATAGGCATTCTTTTTCCTACTGGTTTTACTTCTATTGTTGGGGTATCACCTTGTCTATATACTCTTCTACGTGGTATATTTCCTGTACTATTATCTGCAGTATATGCTTGTTCTGTTGTTCTTTGGAATGGGCTACTAGAGCTTGCTGATTCCATTAATTCTTTTTGACTCAGTATAAATTCTAACTCAGATATTTCACTATCATTTTCTTGTATTTCTGTCATTATATTATTAGCTTTTTCTAATTTTTCTTGTAAACTTTTTTCTAGTTTATAGCCTTTATTATATGTTCTTTGTTCACATATTTTAAAATGAGATATTGATTGATCTAATTCTAAATCTCCTAATTTACATCCTTTGCATTTAAATAATTTGTTTATATTATTATGACTTATTTCTTTTGCTTTTTCTATAACCAAATCTACTGCAAAGTCTTCTTCTAATATTATTTCTATATTCATCCCTTCTAAAGGCATTTCTTCTATAACACTTTCTTCTTCAATGTCTTTTTGAGCTTCGTAATTATAGTCTGTAAATCTAATTGAAGGTTCTCCTTTAGAATTTGTATATATTAAATGAGAGTCTGGTGTTAAAGCTTCTTTTTCTTTAAAATCACCTAATTTCCATTCTAATCCTGCATATTCTTCAGGATTTATTTTTATAGGTTTTATTAATTTTATCTCTTTATTTTCCATTACTTCTACTACATCTTTTATTTGTAATTTAAATCTAGTATTACTATTATCTGTCATTTTTCCTAAAAATTCTACACACATTAAAAAATTCTTTCCACTATGCATTTCCTCATATCCTTTAGTTTGTATTCCTATTCTAATGTGAGTTCCAAATTCATTTAAATTCATCATAAAATCTGGACTTATATAGAAAATTCCTCCATTATTAGTCATATCTACTTCTGTTAATCCTATAATTGCCTTTTTTATGTCTGACCATCTTTTATCATATATTGTAATTAATGCCTTTGTTCCTAAGTTTTTTCTAGTTAATCCTTTAATTCCTATAACTATTAATCCCATATGCATTAAGTCTTTTTTAACATGTTTTATTTCTTTCACAGATTCAGAATTTATAAGTGGTAAAGATACAGAATTTTTTCCTAATACTGATAATTGTTCTTCTCTGTAATGTCTATATAGTTGAGATTTTGAATTTGTATTATATAAAACTTTTGGATTTAATAAGTTTAATTGATTTTGTTGAAAGATTTGTATATATTTATCTGTATCTATTATTTCATCTAATTGTTGATTATTTTTTTCTTTTGTCTTTCTATTTAATATTCTTGACAAAAAATTATTACTTATGCTATTCTGGGTGTAACTTGGTCTTGGTCTTTCTTGTCTTTTATCTCTTGATCTAGTTGGAAAAATGTCCATTTTTTCTGTTTTTTTATTATTTTATCTTTTTGCGGAGTAATTTCTATTTTAGTTAACTTTTCTATTAATTCTTCTATTCCAGTTGTGTTTATATTTTTACCTTCTGATTTTTCTTTAGAGTTTTTATCTATCTTATTATGTAATTGTAATAAAAGTGATATTATTATATTATTTTGTTTTATGATAATTTGATCTGATTTTGAAGGTGGATTAAATTCTTTATAATCTAAGGGAAGGGTTATTCTTTTTTCTATTAATGTTATTGCTTCTTTATATGTCTCTGTTTCTATTAAATCTATCATGAAAGAACTATTTCTTTTATTGTTATTAATTCTGTCTTTTTTTCTTGTAGTTTTATAATTAAAGTATTATTAACTTCTTCTCTTAACCTATTATTTAATTTTTTAGTTGATTCTATTCCTTGTTCTTTTAAATAATCTAAATTTTCTTCTATTTTATTAAAATTTTGTTTTTGTCTATTTTGGGTTTCTTCTTGTTCACTTAATATTTTTATAATTTTACTATTATGTTCTTTAATTTTTTCACTAAGGTTTATTATTAAATCTATTAAAGTATTATATTGAGGATCTTCTGTATGTAAACTATGGTCTCCACTCTCGAAATTACACTTAATAATACTTTCTCCTTTTAATCTTTTAAATCTTTTTTCTATATTAACCTGTAGATCTAAATATTCTAAATTTTTTAATGAAGCTATTTTTACTATTATTATTTTATCCTAAAGTAGTTGGTTTATAATATTCACTAAAAAATTTTATTCTTTGAGTATACTTATCAATATCGCTCCTAAGTCCTTGTAATTCCCACTTTAGTATAAGATTATTATATATATATATATATATATATTATAGTTTATTGCTTGAGAATGAAGTCTCTCTTTTGTTCACTATTAATTGTTAAGTTTAACAAAAAATATCACATGTTGATATTTATCTTGATAATATAATATAATTAGAATAATTACTGATGTTATAATTGGAGAAAAAAGATGACATGACATTGATAGAGATTAAAAATTAATTTTTGATAAAAAATAGGATAATTTCTTTGGATTTCGTTCTATAATATTGTAGTTTATGATATTACGCATATTTCTCTTATTTTGATTTTTTAATCATTCTTTAAAATTATTCAAAATAAATATAAATCAATTATAACTTGACAAATTTATCCTTCTTTGTATTAGTTTCTTCATATGAATGCATATTATCAAAAACATGACTTATTTAACAAACACTTTAAAAATAAATCAACACAAATAAATTTATACTATAATATATATTATATAAATATATATATGAACCTGTCCTTTTATATCAAACAAAGATTCACACTTTTTCATATTGATTTATTTTTAAAAGTTTCATTATATAATTCATTTTTAAAGTAATGTGGATTAATATGAATAAATTAATACAAAAGGATAAAGTTGTCAAATTATAATTACTTCATATTTATTTTAAATAAATTAAAAGAATGTTTACAAAAGCAATCAAAATAAGAAAAATATACGTAATATTTTAAATCACAGGGAGGTGAATTTTATAAAATTGACCCTTAAAAAATTTAGCTTAGCGCGAAGCGTGGACAAATTTTCTAATATTTTAACATATTATGTTTATTTTTAACTTATAATCATAAGGTTCTTTTTATAGGGTGTTTGGATTGGCTTAAAATTGGTCAAATATACTTTTAAGTCAGTTTTTGACTTATGACAGTGTTTGACAAATATGAAAATAACTTATAATAAATCAAAAAAAATAACTTAAAATAAGTTAGGAAGTGTTTGACAATGTTAAAAATAACTTAAAATAAGTTAAAAACAAAAATAGGTCTCCCCTACTTTTTATTTTTTGACTTAAAAATCATTAAGTTTGACTTTTTACTTTTGATTTTAGATACTCTCTCTATCCCTAATTGATTATCCACATTTTTAATTGACATAGATATTACGAAAATAATAATTGACATTGTAAATTTTTCATTTCACCCATATTAATTATGAATTGAGTGAACTAAACTTAAGATTTTCAAGAAGTTCTACATTTTGCAAAGTAAATAATTGAGGGTATAATAAGTAAATTTTTTTTGTCCATTCTTGGTTTGTCAAAAGGAAAAAGGGTCAAATATGCCCCTAAACTATTCGAAAAGGTCTAGATATACCCTCCGTTTAAAGTTTGGTTCACTCATGCCCTCGCCGTCCAACTTTTGGTCCAAATATGCCCTTATGAGCGTTAGTTTCCATGTTGGACATATCCAACTCATTTTTTATTCTTTAAATGCCACATGAAATTGTCATGTCATTTTGACCTTACCACATGATATTTTGTATGAAAATGGAAAGATATTCGAACTCATAAACACCTAATTCGACCCATAAATCAACTCCTTTTAAATAGACTATCCGACCCATAAATCAACTCCTTCTAAATACACTATCCAACGCATTTTTAACAATTTTGATTAATTTTTATTTTTTCGATAAATTCCAAAAATGAGTAATTAATTAATAAAAAATAGGAAAAATATAAAAAAAAAATATAAAACTAACTCCAAAAATTCAAAAATAAATATAGTAACCTTAAATCTAACATTTCAATATTTTTTTAAAAATTTTATTTTTCGATAAATCTCGAAAATGAGTAATTGATTAATAAAAATATGAAAAGTATGAAAAAAATATATAATATTAACGCCAAAAGTTCACAAATAAATATAGTAACATTTTATTCTACAATTTTTCTAAATTTTTATTTTATTTTTTTCGACAAATCCTGAAAATGAGTAATTTATTAATAAAAAAAGGAAAAATATGAAAACAAAATAAAAAATTTATGTCAAAATTCACAAATAAATATAGTAACCTTAAATTCAATAATTTCAACAATTTTTTTATTTTATATTTTTTTTTATATTTTCCTATTTTTTATTTGTGAATTTTTTGCGTAAATTTTATATTTTTTCATATTTTTTATTAACAAACTCATTTTTGGGATTTGCCGAAAAAATTAAAAACTAAAAAAATATTGAATTTAAGGTTACTGTATTTTTTTTTAATTTTTGGCGTTAATTTTTTATTTTTTTCATATTTTTTATTAATCAATTACTCATTTTCGGGATTTATCGAAAAAAATAAAATTTTTAAAAAACGTGTTTAAATTGAATTTAAGGTTACTTATTTGTGAATTTTTGACGTTAATTTTATATTTTTTCATATTCTTCCTATTTTTTTATTAATCAATTATTCATTTTCGTAATTTATCAAAAAAAATAAAAATTAAACAAAATTGTTGAAAATTGATCGGATAATTTATTTAAAATGGGGTTGATTTATGAGTCGGATTAGGTGTTTATGAGTCCGAATATCTTTCCATTTTCATTTAAATGTCATGTGGTAAGGTCAAAATGACATGGCAATTCCATGTGGCATTTAAAGAAATCAAAAATGAGTTATATATGTCCAACATGACAACTAACGCCCATAAGGCATATTTGGGCCAAAAGTTGGACGGTGAGGGCATGAGTGAGCCAAACTTTAAACGGAGGGTATATATAGACCTTTTCGAATAATTTAGGGGCATATTTGACCCTTTTCCCTTGTCAAAATAAAAAAGTAATAAGAGATAACTAAAAAATGAAAAAGTGAACAAATAATTAGAAACAAAGAAAACACATTTTAAGTCATTCCAAATAGGCTCTATCGTGACTTTTATGATAGTTGTGACTTTTTATGAAAAGTTGTGACTTTAATGAAGAGTTGCGATTTCTATGAACAGTTGTGTCTTTTATGAAATGTTGCGACTTTAATGAAGAGTTGCGACTTTAATGAAAAATTTATGACTTGTATGAAATGTCGTGACCTTTGTGAAGGGTTGCAACATTTCCAAATAGTTGTGACCTTTCCTATAATGCACAATAAATATTTGTTCACATTACCCTTTGTTGTCTATAAATAGAGGGATTTCTTCTAATTTTAAAACCAAAAATTCAGATATACTTTTTTCTACACATTCAAATATTCGTATATTTTGCTCCTGTTGACAACTAACAAAAATTCTAAATTTGTTATTTTTCTTCTTCTGCACAATTAAATATTCGTATATTTTACTTATGTTCAGTGGCTCACTGATACAATTGCTTATGTTACAGATTCTGATATGTATTTTTACGGTTATTAATTTAGGCTTATGTTATTAAAGATAAATGAT
>JAJJBR010002323.1:4969008-4985898 GCA_022817965.1 Solanum lycopersicoides
GAAAAATAAAATTAAAACAATCTTATTGAGTGTGTTTTGTATGAAGGGAAACTATTTTTCAAATTTTCCATGTTTGGCTAGGACAAAAGTTTGGAATATGATTTCCAAATCAACTAATTTTCCTCAAAATTTAGGAAAATGACTTCCCTTCAAAAATTAAGAAAAACATTTTTCAAAACTCTCCTCCAATTCAAATTACATTTTTGGGAAAAACATCAATCTAAAAAAAATATTTTTAATTTCAAATTCTTATTTTTCACCCGATCCCTGACTCCCCACCATCACCATCAACCAGCCCCCCCCCACCCCACCCCTCCCAAAAAATTAATTTTGCTTTTTAAAAATATTTTCAACTTTAAATTTTATTTTTAAACTCCTACCCTCCCCGGTCAGCCCCCGTACCAGCCCCGCACCCACCCCCAACCCCAAAAAAATTAATTTTATTTTTTAAAAATACTATCACCATCAAAATTTTACTTTTTCACTCCTACCCTCCCCTACCCCCTGTCCCCACCCACTACCCCCTCCCCACCCCACCACCACCACCACCCCTAAAAAAAATAATTTTGTTTTTAAAAAATATTTTCAATTTCATAAATTATTTTTTACTCTACTAAAAATAAATGATGTCTCTCAAAAATATTTTTCATTCATAAATCAAAAACTAAAAATCATTTCCGGACAATATTTTCTACTCACCAACCAAACATGAGAAAATAAGTCCAAAATCTACTTGTTTTCCGGGAAAACATTTTCCTCCAAACCAAACACACACTAATTATTGGAAATTGAAATATGGCTGAATTATGTTCCAAGGAAATTCAAACACACTTAAAATGAGAGTATAACTGAAGGAACAAGATACTAGGACTAAAATGTATGCATGAATGGCTGAAAAAACTAGGGAGAAACTATTACCTCTATACGAAATAGAATCGGAAAGAAAGAGATGGGGATACTTGGCTTTTATGTCTGATTCCACATGCCAAGTAGATCCCTTGACGGACTAACTCCTCCACAAAACCTTCAGTGAAGCGACTGCCTTGTTTCTCAACCTTGTGGCCTGCCGATTATGAATATCAATGGGCACATCCTCATAAGTGAGACTATCCTTCACATCCATACTTTACAATGGTACTATGGATGGTGGATCACCCATACACTTCTTCAACAAGGAAATGTGAATGACCAGATGCATTGCTGCTAGTTTTGCTGGCAACTCTGTCTCATAATCCACTTTAATAATGCTTTTCAAAATCCTATAATGGCCTACATATCTAAGTCTTACCTTCCTTTAATTACAAACCTCATCACCCTTTCATAGGTGACACTTTCAGAAAACCATATAATCAATTTGGAACTCCAATTCCCTTCTCCTTACATCTGCATAGGAATTCATGTAAATTTTGTTTGTCTTAATTCTATCCCTGATGAGCTGAACTTTCTCTATATCATCATGAACTAAATCTTGCCCTATCAAGTATACTTAACCTACTTGAAAGAAACCAAGTGGAGATCTACATCTACGCCCATATAATTCCTCATAAGGGGCCATATGAATTTTTTAATGGTAGTTATTATTGTCGGCGAACTCTATAAGAAGAAGGTGATCATCCCAGCTACCCTTGAATTTGATCATGCAAGCTCTCAACATTTCCTTTAAGGTATAAATGGTGCGTTCTGCCTGACCATCCGTTTGTGCATGAAATGATATGTTGAGATTAACCTGAATACCAAGACCCTTCTAGAATGACTTCAAGATATGAGATGTAAGTTGAGGACCTCTATCTAAGATGATAGACAAAAGACACAAAATGCAACCTAACTATCTCATTAATCTAAAGCATGACTTAGTCCTCCGCCGAATCTGTAGTCTTGATAGCCAAAAAGTGAGTTAACATAGTAACATGGTCTACTATCACCGAAATTATGTCATGTTGTTTGCAAGTACGAGATGAACATTGAATGAAGTACATGTTGATCACTTCCCATTTTCCTATAGGAATGTTGATCTCTTGAGGAGTACCTCTTACTTTTCTGATGTTCTAGTTTCACCTGCTTACAATTAGGACACTTAGCCACAAAATCTACTTCCCTTTTCATGTAATTCCACCAAAAGACTTCACGCACATCACAGTACATCTTAGTGGCGCGTGGATGAATAGAATACCTAGAGTTATAGGCTTCTTCAAGGATATGTTGTCTCAACTCACCCAATTTAGGAGCACAATATAGGGTCACTGTCTTGTTTCTCCATGAACTACGCTGTAAATGAAGATTCTGACCAATTCCAGACTGCCACACCACCATGTGATATGCCTGTAAGGCAAACTCTTAAACGAGCAAGTTGGTGAACATCTTTTGCTAGTTCTTTGATTTCTTCCTCAACATGTTGTAAACTACCCATAGATAGTGTTTTAAGAGCATTTGCTACTACATTAGCCTTACGAGGATGGCAAAACACATTCCTATATAGCCTTTGAGGAACTCAAGCTTTTTCTCTGGTGAAAATTCAACTCTTTCTGGGTGAACACATACAGAAGGTTGTCATTGTCTGCGAACACCTCTACGTGAACACTTTTAGACAATTGACATTTTTTCCAGCTTATTATTATTTTTACTGTTTTTACTTATTTCAGTTTAGTGCTTCCTATTTTCTAGCTAGACTTAGTCAACTTTAGTTGCTCAACTTTTTGAAGTTAGTGTCCCCATTTATAGCTGTTAGTGGCCCCTTTATGATAGTTAGTGGCACATGTTCTTATTTAGTTTTAATGTTTATGTTTTTTCCCTGTATAAATTGAGACTTTGTGAAGATTAATACATTGCTGGAATTTCATAAGTTCACTCTATTTCTATTTTCGAATCAGTTTCTTGAGTATTTTTGTTCTAACAGTGGTATCAGATCCTCTAGTTGATCTTATAGGACAAAAAAGTTTTAACCTACAACACAAATGGCATCCAACAACCTACCTTTAAATCCACCATTCAGTTTCACCGGTGAAAATTACCAAATCTGGTCTGTGAAGATGCAAGCTTTTTTGGAAGCCTATGAACTTTGGGAAACTGTGATGGAAGATAAACCACTTGCTGCTCTACTAGCAAATCCTACCTTGGCTCAGATCCAATCCAATAACGAAGAGAAGACAAAGAAATTTAAAGCCAAGTCGCTTATGTAGAATACAGTGGAATATTCTATGTTTTACAGAATCATGGCTTGCAAAACTGCAAAAGAGGTTTGGGATAGGTCAAAAGAAGAATATCAAGGCAGCGATAGAACACGTCCAATGCAAGTGTTGAACCTGAAAAGAGAGTTTGAGTCCTTGAGTATGCAGGAGGATGAAACTATCAGTAAGTATGCTGATCGAATCTCTTTAATTGTTAATAACACTAGACTTCTTGGTGAAGAATTTACAGACAAACAAATTGTGGAGAAAGTTCTAGTGACTCTTCCTATGAGGTTTGATTCTAAGATTTCCTCTCTTGAAGAGTCCAAGAACATGTGCAAACTTTCATTAGGTGAACTAATGAGTGCTCTTCAAGCACAAGAGCAAAGGAGGACTACGAGACGGGAAACGTTTTGTGAAGGAGCTTTCGCTGTACAAAAGTAAAAAGGAAAGCAACAAATCAACCAAAAGGATAAGGGCAAGCATGATGGAGGAAACAATAGTGGAGATGTGAAGAAGAAGTTCCCTCCGTGCAAACATTGTAAAAGAAATACACATATAGAGAAGTACTATTGGTGGAGAGTCGATGCTATATGCGGCAACTGTAAGTAGACGGGAAACATATCCAAGGTCTGCAAATCAAGAGCAAAGGCCTCTGGTGCTTTGCAAGCACAAGTAGCAGAAGCTGCAGATGCACATGAGGAGCAACTCTTTGCAGTTTCTTACTTTTCAATCAATGATTCCTCTAATTCATGGCTTCTTAACAGTGGTTGCACACATCACTTGTGCAATGATGTTGAACTATTCAAGTTCCACGATGATACTTACAAATCTAAAGTAAAAGTGGGAAACAATGAGGCAGTAGTAGTCAAAGAAAGAGGTACAGTGTCTATCTCAACAATATCAGGTATCAAAACTATTCCTGATGTTTTTTACACACCTTATATGAGTTAAAATTTGTTGAGTATTGGATAAATGCTTGAAAATAATTATTCTCTGCATTTTAAGAATCGTGAATGTGTTGTTTTTGACATATCTGGAGTAGAGTTATCTTATGTCAAGATGAGCAACAAAATGTTTTCAGTTGATTGGGAGAAAATAATTGACCAGGCTTAAACTATTACTTAAAAAACATGTATAAACCTATGGAACAAAAGGTTTGGTCACTTCAATCTGAGAAGCAACGCGGAGATGAAAAAGATGAAGCTAGTGGAAAATATTCCTGAATTTCATTCTAATGCTCAAGTTTGTGAAACTTGCCAACAGAGAAAGCAAACAAAATTTCCATTTCAAGAAATTCTAGTATGGAGAGCTAACCAGAAACTTCAGGTCATTCATACAGATGTTTGCGGCCCAATGAAAACAGATTCACTGAGTGGTAACAAATACTTTCTCCTCTTTATTGATGACTACAGAAGAATGTGTTGGGTTTATTTCATAAGATTGAAGAGTGAAGTCATTGATGTTTTTAAACAATTTAAAGCTTTAGTACAAAAGCAATGTAATCTTACTATTAAGGCTTTAAGGTCTGACAATGGAGGAGAATATACTTCTTCTCAATTTGTGGAGTTTTGTAATAGCACATGTATTGAATGCCAATTCACATTACCATACACTCCACAATAAAAGGGCGTGTATGAAAGGAAGAACTGGACATTAATGGAGATGTCCAGATGTCGTTTGGTTGAAGGAAAGATCCTAAATCAGTTTTGGGCTGAGGCAGTCAATACCTATGTATATTTGCTGAACAGACTGCCTACTATGGCCTTGAAAGACATGACTCCATATGAATCTTGGTGCGGGAACCAACCATCAGTACACCATCTCAGAATCTTTGGGTGTATATGTTATTATCGAGTTCCAGAAACAAAGAGGAGTATGCTAGACAACAAGGGTGATAAAGGCATATTTATGGGCTATAGTTCATCCAAAGGTTACATGATTTTCTGTTTGAAATCAGACAAACTAATTCTTAGACGAGAAGTGAAGTTTGATGAAGCAGCTAGTGTGGATTGGAAAAATCAGAAGACCTCTTATTCTGATTTATTTTCAATACAGCAGCCTCAACTTTCAGAAGATGAACTAGTCAATGATGTACCAGTCTTAAAAGATGTCTATCAGCGGTGTAACTTGGTTACCTCTGAACCAACAAGCTATGATGAAGAACAAGACTCTCATGCATGGAGGAGAGCTATGAAAGATGAACTAGACATGATCGAGAATAACGAAACCTAGCAGCTAGGTGACAGACCTAGAAATTGCAAGGTAATTGATGTAAAATAGATTTTTAAGACAAAACTCAATCAAGATGGAACAATTTGCAAACATAAGGCTAGATTGGTGGTAAAGGGATACGCACAACAATATGGTGTAGATTACGAGGAAATATTTGTTCCTTTAGCAAGGTATGACACAATCAAGCTTTTTCTTGCATTTGCATCTCATAGTTCCTCGCAGATTCATCAACTTGATGTCAAATCAACTTTCTTGCTGAAGAGATCTATGTAGAGCAACCTAATGGTTTTTCAACTCCCGGAAATGAGGATCAAGTTTATCTCTTAACGAAGGCCTTGTATGGCCTAAAACAAGCCCCAAGGGCATGGTATGTGAGGATGGACAATCATCTCGTCCAACTTGGATTTAGTAGAAGTCAAAGTGAAGCTATTTTATATTTGAAAGTCACTGCTGCAGGTGAGTCCTTAATTGTCTCAATTTATGTGGATAACATGATTGTGACAAGAAGAAAAATTGAACTAATCCAAAGGTTCAAGGATGAAATGTAGAAAATTTTTGAAATGACTTATCTTGGAGTCATGAATTACTTTCTTGGCATAGAAGTGTTGCAGTCCAGTGATGGAATTTTCATATGCCAGAAAAAATACATTTTGGATATGCTAAACAAGTTTAAAATGCAAGACTGCAAACCTGTGAGTACTCTAATATCTACTGGTGTGAATCTTGACAAGGATGAGGATTCCGAAAAAGTGGATGATAGTATGTATAGAAGCTCAATTGGCAGTCTTCTATATCTAACAGCAAGAAGACCTCACATTCTATTTGTTCTTAGTTTGCTCTCTAGGTTCATGCATTTGCCTAGAGACACACACTTCACAACGGCTAAAAGAGTTTTAAGGTATATTAAAGGAACCAGCAAGTTTGGAATTTTCCCCCCAATATCTGCCGAAGTAACTATGAACCTGATCAGGTACTCTGATAGTGATTGGGGTGGTGGAGTTGATGATTCCAGAAGTACCTCTGGATATTTTTTCTGTTTGGGGACAATTAGTTTTATTTGGAGCTCTAGAAAACAAGAAAGTACAGTTCAAACAACAACAGAAGCTGAGTACATAGCTGCTGCATCTGCTGTGAATCAAGTTATCTTGCTAAGGAAGATGATGAAGGACTTTGGCCATGAACAAACAAAAGCTACCAAGATCATGTATGACAACAGTTCAGTAGTTTTAATCTCAAATAATCCAGTGTTTTATGGTCGAACTAAGCATATCAAAATCAAGTTTCATTTTATTAGAGAAGTCCAACAATCTAATGAAGTGTTGCTTGTTCATTGTTCATCTGAGAACCAGCTAGCTGACATTTTCACCAAGTCATTGCCAAAGGAAAGGTTTTAAGATCTGAGGCAAAGAATTGGAGTTTCCCACAAAAATGTAAAGGAGGAGTGTTAGACAATTGTCATTTTTTTCCACCTAATTATTAATTTTGTTGTGTTTACTTATTTCAGTTTAGTGTTTCCTATTTTCTAGCTAGACTTAGTCAACTTTTGTTGCTTAAATTTATGAAGTTAATGGCCCCATTTATGGCTGTTAGTGGCCCATTTTATGGTAGTTAGTGGCAAATGTTCTTATTTAGTTTTAATGTTTATGTTTTTTCCTTGTACAAATTCAGACTTTGTGCAGATTAATACATAGCTGGAATTTCATAAGTTCACTCTATTTTTATTTTCAAATCAGTTTCTTGAGTATTTTTCTTCTAACAATAACATATGTTTCTAGACAACTTAAGGTGCATGAGAAGAACCATCTGAATCATGACCTCGAGCTTCCATTATTAGTATTTGCATTAAATATCTTGAGATGTTACTTTTATAGTGTTCACGTAGAGGTGTTCGCAGACAATGACAACCTCTGTATGTGCTCACCTAGAAAGAGTCGAATCTTCATCAGAGAAGAGAGCCTGAGTTCCTCAAAGGATATGATATGAATGTGTTTTGACATCCTCGTAAGGCTAATGTGGTAGCATATTCTCTTAGAAGACTATCTATGGGTAGTGTAGAACATGTTGAGGAAGAATGGAAATAACTAGCAAAAGATGTTCACCAACTTGCTCGTTTGGGAGTTTCCCTTATAAGAATATGACATGGTGGTGTGGCAGTCTAGAATTGGTCAGTATCTTCATTGATAGCGCAGGTTATGGAGAAACAAGACACTGACCCTATATAACTTCAATTGAAGGGGGTATTTCATCAACAAAGAGCTGAGGTTTTCTCCCAAGGGGAAGATGGTCTGCAAAGTTACCAGGGTCATTATTGTACTCCTAAGGTGGGTGAGTTGAGACAATAGATCCTTGTAGAAGCCTATAACTTTAGGTATTTTATTCATCCAGGATCCACTAAGATGTACCGTGATCTGCGTGAAGTCTTTTAGTGGAATGTCATGAAAAGGGAAGTAGATTTTGTGGCTAAGTGTCCTAATTGTCAGCAGCTGAATGTAGAAGATCACAAAACTAAGAGGTATTACTCGAGAGATCAACATTCCTATATTGAAATGGGAAGTGATCAACATGTACTTCATTAGAGGTTCATCTTGTACTCCCAAACAACATGACACCATTTGGGTGATAGTAGACAAAGTTACTATGTACGCTCACTTTTTGGCTATCAAGACTATAGATACGGCGGAGGAAAACCCCATGCTTCGGATTAATGAGATAGTCAGGTTGCATTTTGTTCCTTTGTCTATCATCTTAGATAGAGGTCCTAAGTTTACTCCTCATATCTTGAAGTCATTATAGAAGTGTCTTGGTAATCAGGTTAATCCCAACGAATCATTTCATGCACAAACGGATGATCAAGCAGAAACTAGCGTTCATACCTTCAAGGAAATGTTGAGAGCTTGCATGATCGAATTCATGGGTAGTTGGGATGATCACCTTCCTCTATAGAGTTCACCTACAATAATATCTACCATGCATCAAAAAATTCATATGGCCCCTTATGAGGCATTATATGGGCATAGATGTAGATGTCCACTTGGTTGCTTTCTAGAAGGTTAAGTATCCTGATAGGGCAAGATTGAGTTCATTATGATATGGAGAAAGTTCAGCTCATCAGGGATAGAATTCAGACAAACCAGATTCACTAGAATTCCTATGTAGATGTAAGGAGAAGGGAATTGGAGTTCCAAATTGATGATTGGGTTTTCCTGATAGTGTCACCTATGAAGGGGTGATGAGATTATGAATGAAAGAAAAGGTCAGACTTAGATATGTAGGCCCTTATAGGATTTTGAAAAGAATTGGTAAAGTAGATTATCAGTTAGAGTTTCCAACAAAACTACCAGTAATGCATCAGGTCATTCACATTTCCTTGTTGAAGAAGTGTATGGGTGATCTTCCATCCATAGTAACATTGGAAAGTGTGGATGTGAAGGATAGTCTCACTGATGTGGATTTCCCCGTTGAGATTCTTAATCGGCAGGTCAGAAGGTTGAGAAACAAGGAAGTTGCTTCACTGAAGATTTTGTGGACGAGTTAGTCTATCAAGGGATCTACTTAGGATGTGGAACCAGACATAAAGGCCAAGTATGCCAATCCCTTTCTTTCCGATTCCATTCCAACTTGAGGTAATACTTTCTCTCTAGTTTTTTCAGCCATTCATGCATTGATTCTGTCATAGTATCTTGTTCCTTAAGTTATACTTGCATATTCAGCGTGTTTGAATGTCCATGGAACTTAGTTCAGGAATATTTCAATTTCCAATACTTAGTGGTAGGGCTTGATGTTTTTCCCCTCCATATAAAGTTAATTAGTCTTCATTCGAGAACAAATATTGTCACGAACCGAGAGCATCCCCTAGTCATAACACGGCGTACTCAACCTCGAAGAGTTCTTATACAAGCCATTAGCATTTCATGAACATTAAACCATATGAAAATTACGGAAAATTTAAAAAATTTCTTTAACAATCGAGTACTTTATATAATAACAGTATCCATGACTATGGCTCACAAACCATCTATGTATGATTGGGACTTTATTTTCATTTTAATACAACATAGGCACACGACCCATAGATAATCTAAAAACATAAAATAAAGACATAAGTGGACATAGTAGGTTTATCATCGAAACTATAAGGATTCCCCAAGTCTTCATTCCCAAGGTCTTTAGAAACCTATCTTCAAATCAACTCTCCAAACCCTACAGTTTGAAAGATTGTAAAAGAAGGGATTAGAACAAGAGCACTAAGTATGAAAGCCATATATAAAAACCATTGAAAAATGCTTTTAAAGGGACATTTGGTTTAAACCATTCTTTATGCATCTTGAACATCATTATTTTAAAGGAGTTGGAGAACATAAGTCACACATATCTCATATATAGACCATCAAGTATAATGGAAACAACATCACCAATGAATAATCTCCTAACATAGTCATAGTGCACATATAATCTAGTAAAGTACATAGTACACATGCATATTAAAAGGTGAAGTTCACAACATCATAGTAAGACACTCACATTAATAACCATAAGCTTCTACTTGTGCAATGAATAGGTAGGATCCATAGTCTTACCTACTCTAAGTACCACCTTTAGCCCACCATGATCATACTTAACATAAGTTCATACTAACACATAAGAGATCCAATCATCATGCATATCTCATATTTGACAAATTTATAACCATCATGCATAAGAAGATATGAATCATAAACATTAGCCCATATGAAGGAAAGACAACCATAAATCTAATTCATTTAAAGCATGCATCATTCACAAACCTCATAATAAGAATGTAACTAAGACTATAGATACTTTTAGAAGTCATTAGTCATAGTTCATGCAACACCTTCATAACACATATACTAATCATGCTTCATATAGTTCAGATAATAAGAAACCATCCCTATAACGCCTTTACAAGTTCACTTATGCAATGTACATGTGAAGTCACATAACCCCACATATACTAAGCAAACCTATAAAGAAGTCATGAGCATGATCATTTATTTCATACACCCTTATAACAAGTAAAACCAACATCATTCATAATAAATAATACCAACTCTTTCATAACAGGGGATACCAACATCATAATACCATTCATAACATGTATACCTCAATAAGACACCCTAGAACCCCTCTCAAGACCACTTGTGCAATGTATAGGTATAGTCCCAAACCCTTACCCACACTAAGTAGTATCCCTTAAATAGTCCTAGTTAGTGTTCGTCTTATTACTTTTATTCATTCTTTTTAACATTCGGGAAACTTTGCCATAACCGCCATAGGCCATGTGAGCTACGTGGAATCCGGTGTCAACACCTTACATCGAAAGGAGGGTGTCCTACTTGACAAGATAAGACATAAACATTCGTAATAGCATCTAGTTGATCCACTAGATAAGATTCCTATAGGGGCACATAGTTAAGGAACTAGGAGGTAGTTAATAGAAACCCTCTTAATGCAAATTAGTATTGTAGTTTCCACCTCATGAGATCATTGGGTGAACCTTCCTTTCTTTGTGAAAGAATACCTCTCATTGCCAAGTTCTCTCCGTTTTAAGCTAAATTCCCTTTGGAACTATATTTAAGTCTTTCTAAAACATTAATTCACAACATATGTCATAGGGACATAACCCCTTATACAACAAGTACATAGCTCATATGTTATATGATGAGAATGTCCTTTCATCAAAACCAATATCATGTTAGAATATTACTTCATAACATAGCCATGTTTTGTACATAAGAATTAACTTAAATTCCACACAACAACATGCTCATCATTATCTCACCTTATCATGTACATATCATCATATTAATTCACATGTCATGCATAGAATTGTGTAAAGGTGCATATAATATGAGAATTATCCTTTCAAGTAACAGCCTAGACACATCATATCCATATTTATGCATGTAGTGTGCACACACATAATTTCACTTACAATGCATCACAACAACAACATTATAATTTTAGGCATTTCACTTCAAAAGGTATCACCTCACATGTCCATTATAACAAACCCAATGCACAATTCACATGTATTTCTTTCAAGGACCTTATGTCGTACAGGTCAATATATCTAAGGTTCATTTCAATAGACATAAATACATTCATCATTCAAGTAAGTCATTCAAGACATGTATAGAGTCATACATTCATACATATAGGGGATTATGTGCGTAAGGACCTTCCACCATAGAATCTTGTCCAACTCAACATATATATCTCCCCATGTTCATAATACATCACCCTTACTCACAACATATCATACATAGCCATATTAGGGTTGTAGGAAAAAGGACATCATCACAATACTATATTTTATACTACCAAGTAGATCCTCCACCATAAGTGGATCAAACCAACCAATCTATGAGTACACAATAAGTAATTATTTTCATCACAACTGGATAATCAATTCAAGAGACAGAGTACTTATAAGTGAATACCTTCATTCTTAGCCTTCAATGGCTTACTTCAAATTTCACCCTAACTTCTTGATATTCATACATTTAATAGAATAATAAAACAATACACTCATTAATTATACAAGAACATACTTAACTACATAACCTCCAATCATCATTCGATTCTAGTTAATGTTTAGGGTTAAGAAAAAAGGAATATTTATGGATCTTTAAAGAATTAGATAAAAAACATAATCAATACTTAAATCCATCCTTAAATATCCATATTCAATCATAATTAATCAATTTTGGATCACAGAAATCATGTTTGAAAAAGACCCACGAATTGAATGAAAACCTAGAATTTGGGGAAGTTGGGAAACACATTTGAATGGGATCCTTGTCGATAGATAGTCAATTGATGAAGAACTCCATCCATGTTCTTCAATGGAGGTTTAATAGAGAAGATTTTTCGGAGGTAAAAGGAGTTGGTTCTTTTGATTTGGGTAATTTGAGAATAATGAGTTAAAAAGGGGTGTTTAAAAGTTTAAAACTATCATATCATATCATATCATATCATACATTTATATAAAGTATAACCTTAGGCACTCCTACATGACGTGACCACAAGTAAGGATTTCCTTTTAAATTTATTTATTTCCGAAACTAGCCTTCTTCTTTCATGAGATGATGTGACTTTTATGAAAAGTTGTGACTTAAATGGAAAGTTGCAACACTTATCAAAAGTTGTGACTTTTATGAAAAGTAGTGACTTTAATGAAGACTTGTGACTTTGATTAAAATTTATGACGTTTAAACAAATACATATAATGAACAGTTGCGACTTTATGAAAAGTTGTGACTTTTATGAAATGCTGTGAACTTTCTGAAGGGCTGCAACTTTTCAGAATAGTTGTAACCTATTTTATAAGACACAATAAACATTTGTTCACACTACCCTTTGAATTCTATAAAATAGAGGGATTTCCTATCATTTTAAACAACAAAAAATCTTATCTCCTTCTTCTACTTTCGCAAATCAGAATTCTCTTTTAATTTATTTATTTCCAAAACTAGCCTTCCCATTTCATGAAACGTTGTGACTTTTATAACGAGTTGTGACTTTTAAATCAAATGTTGTACTTTTATGAAAGAAATTTGACTTTTATGAAGAGTTGCGACTTTTAAATCAAATGTTGTACTTTTATGAAAAATGTATGATTGCGACTTTTATGAAGGTTGCGACTTTTACGAAAAATTGTGACTTTTATGAAAGGTTGTGACCTTTTCTAAAGGTTGTAACTTTTCTAAAGAGTTTTGAACTTTACGATAAAGCAAAATAAGCATTTCTGCACACTACCCTTTGTTTTGAATAAATAGAGGGATTTCATGCCACTATTATTTGTAGTGTTTTTCTATTGTAGGGTCGTTGAATTCAAATACATTAATTAAGCATCTTATGAAGTTTGTTTCATTCCCCAAAGATTTCACCCTCCTATTTGATCGGGCTTAAGCTTTACTATAAATCATAGTGATTCATATAATTATTACAATTCATTTTGCTATTTTGGTGACTTTTTTTAACTCTATTAAATGTTTCAATAAGGATGATTGAAACTTGATCTTCTCTTTTGTCCTTTTCTATAGGTTTCTATGTATAGTAAAAGAAAATTTATTTTGATTGCAATGAGACATTACTAATCTTGCACTTCTCATTAACGTTGTTGAAATGGTTGAATTCGTTATATTTTTTTATTTTGGTAAACAAAAAACTTTCGTTTTTGCCACTATTATCTGTAGGTTTTTGTTGTTGTAGGGTAGTCAAATTCAAATACATTAATTAAGCATATGTGAAGTGTATTTCATTTCTCATATTTCGTGAAGTGTAATCTTTACCGTAGATCATACTGATTCATGCATCTATTGCAATTTCTCTTTGCTATTTTGGTGACTTTTTTTTAGCTTTATGAAACATTCCAGTGAGGATGATTGAAAATTTATCTTCTATTTTGTCCGTTTCTACAGGTTTTTTCATATAGTTTTTGTGTAAATTGCTTGTGGGTTGTGCTATATATATTTGATAGCACAGAAGAATAAATATGTGATAATTAATATTGAACCAATGATGAAGTTCATTAAAAGAACCAAGAATATTTCTCTCTTGCTTGCCCTAATTAGTATATTATTTTGATTGTCTTTTCTTAGGTACAAATAAGTATTATGTTATTGCAATCTTTCTAGAATATTAGTACAGACACAATTAGCCCACTTCTATTGTGGCATGTTAAAAAATTTCTCATATTTCTTCGTCTCTTCTCCTTCGACATAATAAGACATCAAGGTTTCATGAAAGTAACAAATATCCAAAATAAACTATATCAAAAATAATTTTTTAATCGACAATAAATATGCCTATTAACGTAGAGTGCTAGAGCCTTAACTGAAATTAATTAATTGTCATTAGATTCAATGTTGCTCTAAATTTTAGGGACATTTACCGAGAGTACCAATTGTCTATTAAAATACATATTTAGCGTCAATTAATCTATCAATTGTCGTTAAAGATCATTTTTACTGTAGTGATTACTCTTTATTTTGATAAAGTTTTCTGATTTTATAAAGAAGTAACAACTCTTTCTTTTGAATTATTTCAATAAAATTTGTGAACAGTAAACTTGGATTCATCCCAATAGACTATCTTTTTGACAAATATGTCAAGCAACATGTCTTTTTTCCTTGATTTCTAGGAAAGTGAGGTTGTATGATTTGCGGATATTCGTGACTTCAAGTGCTCACAAAACTATGTTGTGAGATTTTAATATGTTATGTGTCAAAATTTTTGTTTAGAATATCCAACTATGAACAGTTTCATTCAAATGTCACCTACTGCTTGGTTGATAAATGCATTAATCTTTGTAACTGCATGCTATAACCATAACAATAATTGTTGTTAAATTCTAAATAAGTTGGGGTGGGTGATATGAAACCTAAGCAATATTAATGTCTATTTAGATACATGAGCAAAAATATTTATGATACAAAAGATTTTAGGGTAATTTTAACAATATACAAGATACGTCATACTACAATAAATATATTGATGGAGGTTCATAAGAAAGGAGTTGAAGGTCTTCAATTTGAGGTTAGTTAAATATGTTCTTATATGGTCGTGATGTTCCACTTTCCTTGTGAGTATTGTAGTTCGAGGATTTTTGGCCTCTTCTTTAATGTCTGATTTTGTCATTTATAAATTTTTGGCACTAAACAAATTTCATTACTCCTGACAAACTATTTCTATGGAGATTTTCGTAGACATCTCTTTTATACTTAAAATCTCTCAATGACTCCTAATTTTTGTATAACAAAAATAAATATTAAAAAAGATAGCACTTTAAAATATCATAAGAGCGCTTTTCCTTAGGATAAATTTTTCTTGAAAATGTAGTATATCTATCAATAATATGAATATTACAGAATGATCATTTGTAAGCTTAATAAAAGGAGTCAATCCCATGCAAAGCACGGGCAATTTTCCTAGTGTATATATATATATATATATATATATATATATATATATATATATATTATAAGCCTATTACGAAGACCCTAATAATTATTTAATTAATTGTGGAATTACGTAATTGCCTATTTTTGGCAGCCTTGCTAGGGACCACGGTTAGTAGATGGATCATGAAGGGCACCACGACTCATGGTGGTGCCCGTGGTCCTTGAGGCAGTGTGTTACTCAACTTTCCAAAGCCTTCCTAGGCAAAGGCAAGTTCAAGAAAGGTCCACAATCTGTGGTTGACACCACGAGCGTGGTTGAGCTGATGGACTTGGGGCACTAGCTAGGCAAGGTTGTCTTGCCTTCTTGAAGCTAAGAGAACTTCACGCCCTTGTTGACGATCTTTCTTAGTCACCACAAGTCGTGGTGGTTCCCTTGTTCTATGAGGAAGTATCATCTTCAACTTGTGACTCTTTCACAAAGCCAAGGAAACCCACGAGCCTTCCCATGGTCATTACCACGAGTTGTGAAGTGGATCGTGAAGGGGTGCCTTGCCTTGGCACCTTCTCTTCTCACTTAACTTATCACCACGGGTGGAACCTGGATCGTGGTGGCCCACACGAGTCATGAAGAACCTCGTCGTATGGTGAGGCAGTGTCTAAATGGTGGATCATTCACCATGGCCTCTCACAATCCAAGGGAATACCAAGACACTACACACACCTCGTGTTCAAGACCATGAGTCGTGGTGAGGGTCGTGCTGCCTAGGTAGAGCTAGGCTTCCTTTCCATGCTTCAGACATGCCTAAGGGGCCTTCACAAGCCCTTCCACGAACAATGGTCAAGACCACTGCTCATGAAAATGGCCATGGACCCTTGAGCAGTTTCTAGCAACATAGGTGCAGCTTGTCCCGTTTTCTTAGGCTTGCCCTTTTGGCTTGTCCCATGGTCTTGCAACCCTAGCTCCCTGAACCTTTAGAAACTCCTTTACACTTAGGGTCTAGGAAATGATTACTCATTTAGCAACTAACCCCTATATATAGATATATTAATATTATATATATTATATAATATATACACTAGGAAATTGCCCGTGCTTGTGCATGGGATTGACTCCTTTTATTAAGCTTACAAATGATCATTCTGTAATATTCATATTATTATAGATATTACTACATTTTCAAGAAAAATTTATCCTAAGGAAAAGCGCTCTTATGATATTTTAAAGTGCTATCTTTTTTAATATATTATTTTGTTATACAAAAATTAGGGATCATTGAGAGATTTTAAGTAATAAAAAGAGATGTCTACGAAAATCTCCATAGAAATAGTTTGTCAGGAGTAATGAAATTTGTTTAGTGCCAAAAATTTATAAATGACAAAATCAGACATTAAAGAAGAGGCCAAAAATCCTCGAACTACAATACTCACAAGAAAGTGGAACATCACGACCATATAAGAATATTTAATAACCTCAAATTGAAGACCTTCATCCTTTCTTATGCCTCCATCAATATATTTATTGTAGTATGACGTATCTTTATATTGTTAAAAATTACCCTAATATC
>JAJJBR010002323.1:4986364-5038090 GCA_022817965.1 Solanum lycopersicoides
TATATATATTATAAGCCTATTACGAAGACCCTAATAATTATTTAATTAATTGTGGAATTACGTAATTGCCTATTTTTGGGCAGCCTTGCTAGGGACCACGGGTTAGTAGATGGATCATGAAGGGCACCACGACTCATGGTGGTGCCCGTGGTCCTTGAGGCAGTGTGTTACTCAACTTTCCAAAGCCTTCCTAGGCAAAGGCAAGTTCAAGAAAGGTCCCACAATCTGTGGTTGACACCACGAGCGTGGTTGAGCTGATGGACTTGGGGCACTAGCTAGGCAAGGTTGTCTTGCCTTTCTTGAAGCTAAGAGAACTTCACGCCCTTGTTGACGATCTTTCTTAGTCACCACAAGTCGTGGTGGTTCCCTTGTTCTATGAGGAAGTATCATCTTCAACTTGTGACTCTTTCACAAAGCCAAGGAAACCCCACGAGCCTTCCCATGGTCATTACCACGAGTTGTGAAGTGGATCGTGAAGGGGTGCCTTGCCTTGGCACCTTCTCTTCTCACCTTAACTTATCACCACGGGTGGAACCTGGATCGTGGTGGCCACCACGAGTCATGAAGAACCTCGTCGTATGGTGAGGCAGTGTCTAAATGGTGGATCATTCACCATGGCCTCTCACAATCCCAAGGGAATACCAAGACACTACACACACCTCGTGTTCAAGACCATGAGTCGTGGTGAGGGTCGTGCTGCCTAGGTAGAGCTAGGCTTCCTTTCCATGCTTCAGACATGCCTAAGGGGCCTTCACAAGCCCTTCCACGAACAATGGTCAAGACCACTGCTCATGAAAATGGCCATGGACCCTTGAGCAGTTTCTAGCAACATAGGTGCAGCCTTGTCCCGTTTTCTTAGGCTTGCCCCTTTTGGCTTGTCCCATGGTCTTGCAACCCTAGCTCCCTGAACCTTTAGAAACTCCTTTACACTTAGGGGTCTAGGAAATGATTACTCATTTAGCAACTAACCCCCTTAAATCATTACTTAACACGCACGTCAAGGATCTAGTTTAACCTAGCATTTTGAGCATCGTAGTGAATTTTCTCGAAGGAGACATAACGTAAATGCAAGAAATACCAGATTTGAAAAAATCAGAAGTTGTAGGTGCCCCCGATGTGCATCACCCACGGACTATTGGGTGACCCAAAGATTATAGGTGGGGTTAGTGGTTGGCCACTAACAGTCCGCCCCAAAAACTCAGACAAAACTCGTCTTGGGTTTGACCTACGCCAGGACCTACAAACTGTAGGTGGGATTATGATTTGTAGTCCATGCCGTGGTTCGGACCCTAAGAATCCGTCTCTATGAAAGCCAAAATTATGGTTGACAGAACGGAGTATAGACCAGTCAAGAAACCGTTATCGATCCAGTTGTTTGTCCCGACATCTTTTAAGTAAGTGGTTGCTTAACCTTTTCACTATGAGTTGGACCCCTGAACTACGTCGTTTAACCCATAAGCTACATTGTTTATGTCATTTTTATCCTAGTAACTTAATTATACCTTACCCTAGTCAACTCATACTCAAAAAATTCACCAAGTATAACAAAAAAAAGGACAAATAGTCGACCAAAACCTCTCATAGAACGCAAAAATATTTCTTTATTTCAAGCATCGAAATCGAAAGATTTCTCTCTCAATTTCGTCACCCCATATGTGGCATTTAATTAGTGGATTCCTTTCATTCACCATGTCCCTGGAATTCAGTCAAATTCTTGATTCTCTAAATTATGTTAGACCTAGGGTTTCAAAAATTTCAGATTTATGTTGTGATTTAGCTTTCAAACTAATACAAATCATATTATAATGCTTTTAAGGAATGGTTTCTTAGTGTTTTCCATGAAACTCAAATCCTAGTCGTGTAGATTCATTTAGTTTATGAATTACACTTGCTAGGTTAGTTTATTGAGATATGCATTCCTCAGTTAAGAATGTTTCATTATCAGTACATTATTATTGCATTTTCAATTAGTATGTCAGTATTTTGAGCTATTCAGTATGATAAAAATTTAGTTATAATGTGTTACCAAAATAATCAGTTGGGAGTTCATAGTCCCATAACTACGTGTCCCATAGGATAAGTCCCTTTTATGGGAAACATATTTATTTATCTCACAAGTCATGCGTTTATACCCTTAAAATGTATATTGAGTCCTTTTGATGGTTTGATACATCGGACTCCTCGGATAGCTCTCGTGGTTTTATGTTGGGTAATACTAGCTCCCACAGTCAGATTCTAATGCATTGACCAAGTCATCAATTATACTTCAGTGTTTAGTTTTAGTATGTTTGAACTTGGTCATTGAATTCAGTTAGCTCAGTATTCAGTATATTTTAGTATTTCTTCATGTTCAGATTATATCATTGTGTTGTTCAGTTCTGTATATATTTTTTAGTTTTATCTTATCGTACATGCTTAGTACTCATTTAGTGACGCATACTCTGTGCTACATCTGTCTTACTCTTTCTCCTCATGTTGGTTCAGATCCTCAGCATTCTGATCAAACGTAAATCAGTTCCTGATCTCTAGTTCAAAAGTATCGACAGTGACATATTATCATTCTATTTTAAATATTTCAGTTTCAGTTTTGCTAGAGTTGTCTGGGGCATGTCCCATCATATCTACTTAGTTAGAGACTTTTTTTTAGACATAGTTTAGATTGAGTTTTAAGTTGTGTTTTATTATTCAATTGTTACTAAACTCTAAGTTTTTATCTATCTACTTTCTTTATGTCATGTTTAAGCTTTTGTAGAGTATGATTTATTTTTAAGAAAAATCCTTAATTATGCTTATGATATGACAGGGTGGTTAGCTTGGGGTCACTCATGATCCTACGTCCCGTGTTACATCAA
Source organism: Solanum lycopersicoides (assembly GCA_022817965.1). Classification (NCBI taxonomy): domain Eukaryota; kingdom Viridiplantae; phylum Streptophyta; class Magnoliopsida; order Solanales; family Solanaceae; genus Solanum; species Solanum lycopersicoides. The sequence goes on from JAJJBR010002323.1 coordinate 4,989,217, forward strand.
GGGCTAGCCTCGGGTCCTCACAAATTTAATGGATTCCTCGTCTGGGTCCAACTATCTCATTTTCACTAGATTTTTGGGGCTTTCTCTAACTATTTCAACTTCTATGTCTTAATGTCCATATTGAGATTGTAAATAAAAAATTATAGCATGGCGGTGCTAAGAGGTGATTTATATAGTAGGGCTCAAGTTTAGTGGTTTTGAAGCGTGCATATTTTACTTTGCGCTAGGTGACAGTGAACTTTTTCTTACATTAAGGTTTCTTAGATAATATTTCCCATTTATTGAATGTTATTTGGGGTTTTTTGTTAATATTTACGATTATCTTCCATATCTTTTTTTTAATTCTCGTTTGCATCTTATGGTAGTTTAAATTTGTGCAATCCATAGTTTAGGTTGGACTTTCCTTTTCGAGGAATTTGTTATTTTTCCCTTAGGAGTTGTTTCTCCTTGTTTTTTGGGTTGTCGGAGCAGTTAAAGCCTTGGTATGAGTCTAGGTTGACTCTTTGCTTTTAGGCGTCGTTTGATGTTGTGGTTAAGAAAAAATAGTCATGGGAATTACATTTTAGTGTCTCTTAGGGTGTGTTTGGTATGGAGGAAAATGTTTTCCATGGAAAATGTTTTCCTAGAAAATGTTTTCCTGGAAAATAAGTAGATTTTGGACTTATTTTCTCATGTTTGGTTGGTGAGTAGAAAATATTTTTCGTAGATGATTTTTAGTGTTTTATTTATGAATGAAAAATGTTTTTGAGGGACATCTTTTATTTTTACTAGAGTAAAAAATAATTTATGAAATTGAAAATATTTTTTAAAAATAAAATTATTATTTTTTTGGGGTGGTGGTGGGTGTGGGGTGTGGTGGGGTAGTGGGTGGGGGCAGGGGGAGGGGGTAGGAGTGAAAAATAAGATTTTGAAGTTGATAGTATTTTTAAAAAACAAAATTAATTTTTGGGGGTGGGTGGGGGCTGACCGGGGGGGGGGGGTAGGAGTTTAAAAATAAAAATTTGAAGTTAAAAATATTTTTTAAAAAACAAAATTAATTTTTGGGGACGTGGTGAGTTTGGGGGGGCTGGCCGGGGGGGGGGGATCACGGATCAGGTGAAAAAATAAAATTTTGAAATTGAAAATATTATTTTAAAATTGATGTTTTTTTCAAAAAAAATTGTAATTTGAAATTGGAAGAGAATTTTGGAAAATGTTTTCCGTAATTTTTGAAGGGAAGTCATTTTCCTTAATTTTGAGGAAAATGAGTTGATTTGGAAAACATTTTTCAAAACTTTTGTCCCAACCAAACATGGGAAAATTGGAAAACATTTTCTAGAAAATGTTTTCCTTCATACCAAACACACTCTTAGTCTCTTATTTTGTTACACAAGATGGGATGACTTATTCCACTATTAACAAATAGTAGTGGAATAAGTTATCCCTGCCTCTTGGTGGAATAACAATCCCTAAATAACTTATCGTGCTATTAAATAATTCTAATGACAAAAATACCCATTATATCCTTTTAATTAGTTCAGTTCTTTTTCTGTTTTTGTTGTTTTAGTGCATTTTTGTTCCAGATTTTGCTAGTTAAACTCATTGTCTACTGTTTTGTTACGCGTAGGCTGTTTTTGTTCATTTCTGTCAGTTCTTTTAGTCTTGTTTTGCTGCAATTTTGGGTGAGCTTTTGTTTGTTTTGATCATTTTGGTGCAAATTTTATCCTTATATACCTTGCTCATGTAAATTGCGATTGTTTGGCAATAAAATCCAATATATCAAAATGAATATACAATGATTAGAATATTCCAAAAATAGTGCATCTTCCATCAAGTGGAAAACAGTAAGCTTCTATCATATTATAAAACTAGTAAAATTACACGCGCTTTGCGCGGAAAGTTAATATCAGAGAATTTATAAAATATTACTTAAAGCATATCCGGCATTATCACTATAGATCTATATTATCTTACATGCATGATTAGGTAGTAACAAACATTAATAATTAAAAGGAAAATGAAATTATTAAATCTTATCATTTATCCTTACTAAAATAAGAATAAATTATTGATTGTAAAAATTCATACCAGGATCTGTAACATAACAAATGGTGTTAGTGAGTCACTCAACGGGAGCAAAGTACACTAATATTTAATTGTGAAGGAGGAGGAGGACGGGGGGGGGGGGGAGAAGAAGAAGAAGAAAAGGTTTAGAATTTTGGTATTTTTAAAATGAGAGGAAATCCCTTTACATATAGACTACAAAGGGTAGTGTAAAAATATGTTTATTATGCCTTATAAGAAAGGTTACAAATATTTGGAAATGTTGCAATCTTTGGAAAGGTCACAACCTTTCATAAAACCCGCAACATTTCATAAAAGTCGCAACTCTTCATCAAAGTCGCAAATTTTTATTTAGGTCTCAACTGTTCATAGAGGTCGCAACTATTCATTAAAGTCGCGACTTTTTATAAAAGTCACAACTGTTCATCAAAATAGTAACTTTCCATAAATGCCACAATTTTTCATTAAAGGGGAAGGCTAGTTTAGGTAATAAAATAAATGATAAGGGAATCCTGATTTATGGTGGCGCCACATAGGCGGGTTTAAGGTTCTCTTTTATGCATATATGATATGATGTACATATAAAGTTTTTGAGTAAAATATTGCAATGCCTATCGCATATAACAATAGCTCTATAAAAGAATCTATAGAACTTAAATAAAGTGGATGGTGTTTTTGTATACAAACAACTTTTTTTAGAAAGTATGCAATACCTATTATATTTAATACAACAAACCAAACAATCAATAAGAAATAATTTCAGGGTACCGAATCCCATGATAAACAATCAACATAATTTATCTCATCACAACTTATTTTTAGACCAAACGACACCATATAACTTCTTCTTAGGAGTACTTCTTTAGTTAGGTCCCCTTTGCTGTTGCGGGAACCGTGTGGGTTTTAAGGCTTTGTGAGGTTTACTCTTGTTATATTGGTAATTTTAACGAAGTCCTTATCTTTTGTTTAGACTTCGATCCTTGTATGAATATTATATCCTTAGGATGGTGTAACACCCCGGAAAAGTTTTGAACTATGATAGAAACCATCTTTCGTTGTGAGTAGGATTGTACAATGGGATTTAATTTTTTTTTTTGAGTTTTAAGGTTACTAGATGTAGCACCTTGATATCAAAGAAGAACAAAAAGATAAATCATTCAAGTCATCCTATGTTCTTTTATGTTTTGGGTCAACTTCAAACGACCATAACTCTCATTACCGGATTATTTGGTAGGCTCAAACGTATTAAATGAAATTTTATTGAATTATCTTTTCAGCGTCACCGAGTTTGCTAAGTTTTGACTTTGAATGAATGATATATGCCTTTTTGAAGTCAAGTTGTCGATGTAAGAAAAGTTACCAGAAAATAGTGAGGGATACATTTGTCTTATTCTTACCCAATCAGATTTAATTAGTTTTTAGTAATGTTTTAGGGGTCTAATCTCATTAGGTTCAATTTTATAATTCTTATATACACCTAGCGATTTTGTTGAGAGTTCAGAAAGAGAAAAGAGGAGAAAAGAGGAGAAAAAAGGGGAGGATCAAAGCATTCGTCGAGATTCTTGAGTTATGTTACGAATTTTCACCATGGGATTAATCCGTAAGAGGTATGTAAGGTTCCATAGTGTTGAGTTCGTTCAGCTTCATGCTAATCATGTTATTTTTAATGCAAATTTCATTCTTGAAGTTGAAAGATTAGCGTTCTTGACAAATTTTCTTGAAGTTCATTCTAAATCTTATTTTGTTGGGGTTTTGATGATTTTTTGAGAGTAAAATGATTGCTTTGAGAGATGTAGAGTATATTAGAGTGTACTTATGTTGAATAATCTAACCCAAGTGATTGAGGAAGAAACCGTTTGATTCTAGGCGAGTTAGGATGAGAAAATGAGACAAGAAATTCCTCAAATTTGGAATTATGTGCCAGCCAAAGCTCCAAAAATTATGTTTTATAGTTTACGGTCTGGATCCCCAGACAACTAATGCGCCAGGGTCGCTTCCCCGTCCATTTTGGAGTCCGTTACACTATTTGAGTTTTTTTAAAGTGTACCTTCACTCCCTTTTATTTATAAACACTCTAAACTACTTCTAAACACATAGAAATCAGTCATAACATAAATCATAACCCTTGAATCCACAATTCAAATTCAAGGTATAGTTAGGAGGTAAGTCTTGAGAGTTATTTCAAACGTCTGAGAAAGTCCCTTTGAGTATTTTTGAGGAGTCTTGTACAACTTCTAATAAGTTGTTTCAAGACTCAAGTAACTTAGCACATTGTATTCATGAGTCTACACTATCACCTAGATCCTTCATATCATGAACCATAACACTTGAATTAATAATGCACAATTAAGAGAGGGTCAAGACTAGCGTCCAAGAAAGTATTTGAGTTCAATTCTGAATCCTTTGAAATAACTATCAATTTGAGGTAGTTTTGAGGTAGTAAGTATGAGAATGAGAAAAGTCATATACTTGAGTTCCATATTGTTATGTAAACCCTTGATTCGAGTCGTTCATGCCCATAAGTTCTGCATGATCTCCATAAATTGAGTATAATTGAGAGGAGTAGTATCTTCAAGTTCCAAGTCTTGAGTATCGAGTTCCTTACATTTTCGAGAGAATAAACCTAATCATTGCACTATTACATGTTACCCATGAAGTATTTGAGTTCATTAGTTTTGGCAAATAAGTTCGCACGAACCCTATAAGTCGAGTAGTCTTGAGATAACAAGTATATTTGAGTGCTTGAGTTGATTCATCCATGCCCATAATTCTGTATGTACCCTATGATTAAATGAGTATTATTGTTGAAGTTTTTGAGTTCTAATTTGTTGAGTCTTGAGTCTTGAGTTCTTGTTACGGTAATTCAAAACCTTGAATTATGTCGTTCATGTCCATAATTCGTCATTAAATTTATTTCGAGAAGTCTTTTACAATATTTTTAAATTTTATTTAAGACTTGAGTATTGAATTGAGTAAGAGTAAGAGTAAAGTTCTTGATTTTCAGTTAAAAAAGAGAGGAAACACCGATTTCCAACAGAGCTTTTAAGCTAGTTTTTTAGTAATAAGCTCAAACCATAAAAGAGTTATGTTTTTAAACATATGAGCTGAGTATATTTTATGAATATTATTGTGATATGATATGAGAAAGAGTTCAGATAACTCAAGTCTCTATTAATCATGTAACTAGCATGGGTAGAAATGGTAAAACCATTTAGATAATTCCTTGAAGCTTTTAGTATAGATCCACTTAGTTGAGACGTTCGATATCCCGACAAGTTATAGGATAATTTTGGCAGCGTGGGCGAGACGTTTTATCATTACATAATTTATAGTGATGGTTGTGGGTTTGAGAAACTCCCACTGAGTTGGATTATGTTTTATTATATACAAGTTGAGTTGTTATTGTATCCTTCAATACATTGAGTTGCTATCTACTGTTTTAATTTTTTTCCATATATTGCATCTTTTTTTGTTGCTTTTTCTTGAGTTAAGTATCCCTAGTTGAGTATCTTGAATTGATCTATGTTTTAGTGAATTGAAAACCTTATTACTGAGATGGGTATCTTATATTTGAGTAATTTGAGTAGAGTAAGTTTAAGTAGATTTTAGTATCCTTTAGTATACCTTTGAGTTCACTATCATACCTTTGAGTTGAGTTGAGTATCTTTAAGTTGAGTATCATACCTTTGAGTTGAGTATGACTTGAGTTGAGTATCTTATTCTTGAGTTGAGTTTAGTTGAGTGATTTAGGAGGAGGTAAGCATATTTCCTTTTTATCATGTTTGAGCTTATGTTAATGCTTTAGAATTCCGCTTACATGCTCGTACATTCCTTGTAGTGAGCCATTTTACCTACATCGTTTCATGATGCAAATACATGTACTTAAGCTTATAAACAGGCTCTTAGTTGATACCACATAAAGTTAGAGTTACTTGTGGTGAGCCTACTTTCTTCCAGAGCGATCCACTTGTACTTTCAGATATATGAGTGTCATGGATTTTGTCCCGACTTCAATAATTGTCAGTTAGAGGATTCATAGATTGACAATAGCGTTTGAGAAGTTAGTTTCATTATCTTATTAAATTCTTTAAACCCTTAAATTGCCTATTGTTGGCTAGTTATATTCTATTTATATTCAGAGTAAATAATTTGAGTTAAAGTTTTGTATTTGAGTTTCAAAAATTATATTCATTTTAAAGTTTTGTATGCTTGAGTATGTTTTTTCGCTTGTAGTCAGCCAGGATGAATGTTCGCTTGGGGACATAGAATAGTTCTCGAGTGTCACCACGTCCAGGGTGAAAACTCGGGTCATGACAAACTTGGTATTATAGCACAGATTTAAAGTTTCTTAGGGTGATTAAAAATCTGTGTAGTAGGTTCTAGTTAATGGTTGTGAGGGCCCCACGTTTATAAATGAGGGACAACAAACATCTAATTTTTTTTTCCTTCTTCCATACTCTTAGTCGTGCCATAAATCTATGTTAAAGGTACTTATTCATACTTATGTAATTCTCATAATCATTCAACCACCCATTACACTAGAGGTGGTTGAACAAAAAAGTTTGTCCATTTGTAGGTGAGCTTCTCTAAGCACAAATCTTGAGGAAGTCATGAGACTACAAATGGGCTTAATAGAAGCCTGTGACTGAGTTAAGTGTTCAATATAAGAGGAAAGCACCCATAATTATAAGAATCGTGTGTTTGAGAAAAAAGTGAGTTGTACTCTTTTCCTTAAGCATTGTTTTAGGTATGATCCTTAATAGAAAGTATGAATAGCGCATGGGTAGTATTTTTTCTCGAAAAGGGTAAAATGAGTTACGAGATCATGAGAAGTAGTAGTGAGAGGGGCCTGAGTTAGAGGAATATATGTAGATGTTCAGTAATCTAAGAAAAGGTATAGTTATGGGGCAAATTATGTTATTTCAATTGTGTACCCAATCAGTTATAAGTAATGAGTTCCTTTATGAGTAGAAAAAAGAAAAATAATGTTCTAGAGAGTTCTTGATAGAAGAAAGAGAAATAGTTACTAGTAATAATATGTTAGGGTCATTGTTAACACGAATATAGTTGATGTCGATGTGTCATCGTGTTAGAGGAGGCTAACTATATGTGTCTGAATAGAAGCATAGAGTATTCATAAAGTGATAGATATAAGCTAGGCTTATGATTTGTTTGAGATGTCTATGATGTTCAAAAGGTTATAGATTTGATCATGTAATTAGGTATAGTATAGTAGGTGAGCAATCATGTTAATATTCGTGTTTAATAATAAACATGAAGCTTGAATTTAATGTGAGTGTCATATACAAAGAATGGAAACATGAGGGTGATGATGTTAGTCTTTAGATTTGATGTTGAAGATCTCAGATAGAGTAGGTGAGAAATTTAGATGTTTTCTTCAATGAATGTAAGTAGTACAAGTGAGAGACCTAAATCTTTATATATGATCAGTTAAGTGTGGCTAAGTCACAAGAGTAATAAGACCGTCAAGAAATTTACCAAGAGGGTATGTAATTAGAATAGATTAAGAGAAACACCTTAGAAAAAGGTCTTATAACTTGCTTAAGGAGATTTTTGTAGTAATGAGATATTATTCTCCCAATTATTAGAGTAGAAGAGGATGTTGATATGTTAGAGATTATGGAATAGGTCTATAGCATTCAAGTGTCAGCTTTAGGCCTAAGGAAGAGATAACAAGATGAGAAATCAACTCAAGTGTTTGAAATTAAGATAGATATGAGTTCAAGAGTGCTTGGAGGATATCCTTTTAGAGGTCTTTTTATTAATGGAGTGGTGTTAGAAAGAGAAGGTTAATGATATTATCTTGATAATGATGGTGTAGTTTATTCCGTCTAAGGTTATTAATGACAAGGAAGAAGAAAATGAGATTTTTCTATGAGAAATAGCTAAATGATAGCCATTAGTTGGTTCCAAATAGTAATGCAATCAAATTCTAATTTACATGGTAGATATGATAAGAGTATCCCCGTTCGATAATCAATCTAGTCTTTATTACAGGACGAATGATCCCAAGGGAGAGATATTGTAACACCTCAGAAAATTTAAACTAAGACTTGAACCATCCTTCGATATAAGTATAATTGTACCAATGAATTTAAAATTGTTGAGTGTTAAGGTTACTATATGTAGCACCTTGAGATCCAAGTCATTCCTAAGTTCTTTTGAGTTTCAGGTCAACTTCGACTACCATAACACTAAGTATAGGATAAATTAAAGTGGATCAAAGGTATTAAATTATATGTCTTTATATATTATTTCAAACTCCACCTAGTTTGGTAAGTTTCGACTTCAGATGAATAATATATGCCCTTTTGAAGTAAGGCTTTTCAATTAAGAAAAGTTACCCACAAATAGTTAAGGGTATTTTGGTAGGTTCCTTACCTAATTAGATTGAATTTGTTTTTGTAAGGATTTAGGGGTCTAACATTATTAGGAAATATTCTTAATCCTAAAATATGCCTAGGGTTTTCATTGAGAGTTCAAGAAGACAAAAAAGAGAAATGAGGAGAAACGAGTGGAGGATAAAAGCGTTTGATCTTAGGCATGTTTATATGCCTAAGTGGTAAATATCTTCCCATTAAGTGCTTGAATTAAAGAATAATCTTTAGTTATTAGCTTGATTTTTTGTACTTGCGATGATTGTGCACGAAAACAGGTGATTAGAAGTTTCAAAGAACTCTTAAGAAGAATGGAGTTTAAAGGAAAGAAAAGAGTTGCAAAACATTGTTGAAATTGGATAAGGATGGAGGCCCTAGGGCGAGGGGCACTGATGGGAGCGAGGCGCCAGGGGCCAAAAGATAGAGGCACTTTTGAGGCGCTCTGTTGGGCGGGACCTGCCAAGGCCTGAAGTTCGAGGCACTTTTTCAATGGCTCTGCTAGGCGCGGACCGCCAACATCAAATAACTGGAGAATGTTCTTGGAGAGATTGGAGGCGCGACACGCCACCAATGTGCCGAATTTTCAAGTTAAAGTTGTGTTAAAAAGGATTCCTAGCTAAGTTACATTTTGTCTCCTATTTTCCTAAACTTATAAATAGACCTCTTGGGCTACATTTTTAGGGTTGGATGTTTTTTTTAGTGTGGAAGAGAAAGAATTCAAGGTCTTAATAGGTTTTATTTCTTTATCTCTTCTATTTTCCGTAATAGCAGGAACAATAATATATTTTGGTTTTGTAACAGCATGAGTAGCTAAACGCCCCATTTCTGGGGCTGTAGCTACAAATTGAATGTTGAGTATTTGAGGTTTTTTAATTATTTTTGGATTTTCAATACTTGTTACTTCTATACTCTTGTTTTAGTATTTTATGCTTGCTCACCATAGATAAATCTACCATCTAATCTTAAAATTTGGAGAAGAAAGGTTAGATAGACTGGAGAATATAGAGGCGTATAACCCTGATAATATACCATCAACAATATAAAACAGTAACCTGAAAATTGAAAGTAGTTCTAAGCCAATAATATGATGCATTATATTCATTATATGTTGCAGCCCCGGGGTTTCTTTTATACTTTCTTGAAACATTATATCAAAGTTATTTACAATTAGTTACTTCCGTTTAGTTCATAATTATTAGTAGATAAATAACTAATCGTCAACTCTTTAGAAGGTTACTTTTTACATTCATTTGTAGAATTCAGTGAACATAAATTGATCTTAAGTCCCTTGGGAACAATAACTCGTTTCTTAAAGAATCTATATTACGTGCGCCGCCACATACACTAGCGTGAATTTTGGGGATCAATAAGTATTTGGCGCTGCTTTCGGGTTGTTAGAAATTTATTTATATTCAAATATCTTATGTCTACAATTAGAATATTCACTTATTAATTACTTGATCTTATCTTGTTAATTTCAGGCACTTGTTCTATAGGTCGGCTCGGAGAGGAGATCTTGTCGAACCTTACAACAACCTGAACGAGTCTTATGCCAGTGCAGGAAAATAGATAACTTGGGATGACATGGAGAATTAGGGTTAGTTATTGCGGTAAACGTTGATGTCCATAATCTAGGAAACTTGAATAACATAGAAAATGTGGACAACCAAAGGAACCCGAATGATAGAGGGAACTTGAATAACCAAGAAGCACCCCATGTTGTTCCGATCATCCCCGCAAGGTTGTACGTAATGTGCAAAACCCACTCAAAGCAAATTTAGAATCTAGTATTAGTAAACCTCCACCAGGGGTGGATTTCAACTAAAGCAGAGTATGGTACAAATTCTCCATTTTAATGGGCAGTTCACTGGTCTCCCTAATGAGGATCCTCTGAACCACCTTAGGACTTTAATAGAAATTACCAACACATACATCCAAATTGGAGTCTCATATGACTATGTGGGGCTTACTTTTTTTCCATTCTCACTGTTAGGAACTACATGGCATTAGTTAGATTCTAAACCACTAGCCAAGAAATTCTTCAGTCGACTTTTACCATCCACGAAAAACGCTAAGCTGAGGGGTGAGATAATAAACATTTCTCAAAAGCAAGGGGAAGACATGTACAAAACATGGGAATATTTAAAACAATTTTTAAATTCTTTCCCACACCATATGCAAACCAATGAGGTACTTGGTCACACTTTCTTTGAGGGTTTAGAATATAATGCATGTGGCTAACTATGTCCATCAGTTGTGCCTTTTCCTTAATTTGTTGATTAGCTAGAGCATTCAGGTTCATCCCTAAATTCCTTCATCTATTTTTTTTTACAATATGTTCCTTGTTTTAGTTGTTTCTTATTATGATATTCTTGTGTTTCCTCTAGTTATCTATGATATATGCTTCTTCCTTACATGTTGTTTATGCTTACTTTATTTTGGGACCTCAATCAGCGTATGCCTACTGAGGGGCTATTGTTGGTACTCATGCTATACTTCAATACCCTACAAGTCATACTACGAGTTCTCACGTTGATTTGGATCTGATGTAGAGAAGCTCTTGGATTCAGGGACTTGGGTGAGCTCCTGAGTTTAGAGTTGTCTATCTCTCTCTGCCTTAGGCCCCCTAGGAAAAGTTATTATCTTGCCTCTTGCAATAACTCTATATTTTCTTATTATTGATGTTATTGCAGTCGTGTTTTTAATAGTTTCTCAAATACCGTCATATCTCGGGTCATGGGTTCATTTTCTGTATTGTTATATTCTACCTATTTCTTTTGTTCTTATTAGTATTGTTAATATTCTGCAAGTTTTTCATTTCCTTCAATAGACTATTACTTCTAGTTCCAGAGAATGAGTTCGGGTTACTTACTAATAGGACGTAGTAGGTGCCATCATGACCTGAGTTTTTGGGTCGGGACAATTAAACAACTCTTTGCTAATGTGGATTGTGTTCTTTTGGATCAATCACAAGATAGAATTGTCACGCCCCGAGCTACCCCCAAGACGCGAACACGGAACCTAGGACCACAAGTGATCCCAAGCTAACCCCGCTGGCATAATCATGAGCACACTAAAGATAATAAACTGAAGCGGAAGTTAAATCATAATAAACATGAAAAGATGGGGTATACCCATATGGTAAAACCGAGATATATGAGAACTAAGGAGTTTAATACAAAGAAGTCATTAACTCAACACTAAGTTGAAACTAACTAAGTCTGAAAATAGCATCTAGTTGACTAGAAATGCTGGGAAAGTCCCCAACTATGTCTACGAAAACCTGAAACTAAAGACTAAAATAATAAAATGAAACTCATGCCTGTTGTCCTCGAAGAATGAGGACTCACTACTAATATTGCTAAACTGGAGATCGGAAGTCAATCTAAGCGTGATCTGGATGCTGAGAACCTGCACATACATCACGAGAAAATGTAGCGCACGTATGCGTTAGTACTTGAAATGTACTGAGCATGTAGGATAGTGTAAAAGCTGAACGAAAACATAATTGAACAAGCACAAAAGCAAGTAAAATGTTCTGAACATGATATACTGAATGATGAGATAGTTGAATGCAATGACCAATTTATAACATGCTGAAACTGAATAGTTAATATACTGATAAATGGTCAATGCAATAGAGTATGACTGAACTGCGGGAGCTACTAATAACAGATAATAAAACCACATGAGCTTAATGTGGAGTCCGATGTATACGCCCCACCAAGAGGACCCAATATACCCTGCCAAAGGTATAAAGGCATGCTGGCGTGATCACTAAACTGATGCCCACAGAGGGGACTTACAACCTACTTGGCTAGTAGTCCTGGGACTATTTGGGTACGTTGAACCCTAGTCCAACTCGGTATTATGTTGCTCCCAATGAAATAAGTGATTAAGACATTATGATTGAATTTCTATATATATACTGGATAGCTCAAAACTCAACATGCAAATTGAGAATGCAACGATTAATCTGATAATTATGCATTAATAACTGAGGCATGTATATTTGAAATAACTGAAATATATTACCTAGCATGTGTAATTCAAGAACTAAAGAAATACGTAGCTAAGGTTCTGAAATTCATGCGATAGACTGAATAATAACTTTACAATATGATTTGGAACATATATCTACCTAATTCATGATGATCTGCAGTAATTCAAGAAACCCTAGGTCTATTCATGATAAGAGAATCAAGAACTGACTGAAAACTAGGGACCTAATGGGTGAAAGGAACCCACTAGTGAAATCCCACATACCTGGTGCTGAAATCCACGGAGAAATATTTTAATTTTGGGGCTGGAACTGATGGAACCTTGTTGCGTTCTTGAAACTAGGGTTCTTGACCTTTTTCTCCTTTCTTGCTTCTAATTTTCTAAGTTTTGATTTATTATTTTGACTTAGGTAAGTTCTTGTTATGTTTTTAGGCCTAAACTGACTAAAATCTGATGATTTAGGTCAAAACGACGTATCTTAGGGTTTAAACATAGTAGGAAAAGACAAAAAGACCCCTGAGTTAATTGTTTTCGGACCAAACAACGACTTGGACTGACGAGCCGTCGTTCAATCGATGGTCCGTCATGGGTCTGCTCGACATGCCTTTATTAAAACATGCATAATTTTTTACTCGGAGGTCTCATTTTAGCAAACTCGATGGCTATGGAAATATAATTCAATTAAGTTTTATTTCATAGTTCATAGGACACCTAATTAATTTTGTGCTAAAAGTTATGATCATTTGAAGTTGTCCAATAGCATTTCTCCCCTAACTGAACTTTCACCTACGATCACACCTACGAATCATAGATTGAACGACGGTCCATGCTGGTCATTCATCGTTCGTGTCATAGGTTTGGTAGTAAGAGTATCGGTCCGTTCGTGGGTCGAGACTTACTCGATTTTACTGAGCTGAATTTTGGGAGAGATTTAGTGGCAAACGACAAATGCACAGTACGGGCCATAGATCAGACTACGGTCCGTCGATAATGAGCGTCGATTGCACCTGCGGATTTCTAAAAAAGCTTATTTTTTGTCTGTTTTGATATGGGGTGTTAAATTATCTCCCCCTCGAGAAAATTCATCCCGAATGAAGACTAAACTAGCTTAAATAGAGGGAGAGAGATTCAATCCCTAATACTAAACACTGAGGATTGAGTTTTTAACTCAATTGTGTTCTCAGAACATGCAAATATGCTGAAAATGCAAGTACAAACTCAGGGAACATGATTCTAAGGGTTAATTCACGCATGAATGAGTGAAAAACTAAATAGGTACTATAACCTCAAGCTTGAGTGGAATCGAAAGGAAAGAGGTGAGGATACTTAGCGTTCATGGTTGTTTATGCTTCATAAGTAGCTACCTCTACGGACTGGCTCGTCCACAAAAGCTTGACTCAAGCGACTTCTTTGTTTCTCAACCTTCTAACCTGACGGCCAAGAATCTCAATTGGTACATCCTCATAACAAAGACTATATTTCACCGCCATACTTTCTGGCATTACAGAGGCTGGATCACCTACACACTTTTTCAAGAGAGAGATGTGGAAGACTGGATGCACCGCTGCTAGTTTTGCTGGCAACTCCAACTTATATGTCACCTTTACAACCCTTTTCAAGATCTTGTAAGGGCCTACATATCCAGTATTGAGCTTCCCTTTCTTGCCAAATGTCATCACCCCTTTCATAGGTGACACTTTCAGGAAAAGACAATCATCAAGTTAAAACACTAGTTCCCTTCTCCTTAAATCTACATAAGATTTCTGACGACTCTTTGCTGTCTTAAGTCTATATCTAATGAGTTGCACTTTCTCCATATCATAAAGGACTTAATCTGGCCCTATCAAAGCTGCTTCACTTACTTCAAACCAACCAACAAAAGATCTACATCTACGCCCATAAAGTGCCTCATAAGGGGCCATCTGAATGTTGGAATGGTAGTTATTGTTGTAGGCGAACTCAATAAGAGGAAGGTGATCAACCCAACTACCCTTGAAATCGATCACACAAGCTCTCAACATATCCTCTAGATTCTGAATGGTACAATATGCTTGTCCATCCGTCTGCGGAAGAAATGCAGTGCTAAGGTTAACCTGAGTACCAAGATCCTTCTGAAATGACTTCTAGAAATGAGAGGTAAATTGAGGGCCTCTATCTCAGATTATAGACAAAGTAACCCCATGCAACCTCACAATTTCATTAATGTAAAGCTTGGCATAGTCCTCAGCCGAATCTGTAGTTTTGACTACCAAAAAGCGAGAATACTTGGTCATCCTATCAACTATCACCTAAATGGAGTCATGATGTTTGCGAGTATTGGTTAACCCTGTGATGAAATCCATATTGATAACTTCCCACTTACAAGTAGGAATGTCGATCTCTTGAGTCATACCCCCTGGTTTATGATGTTCTACCTTAACTTGCTGGCAATTGGGGCACTTACTCACAAAATCAGCTATATCCCTCTTCATGTCATTCCACCAATAGACTTCCCACATATGGCGATACATCTTAGTGGTACCTTGATGAATAGAATATCTGGAGTTATGGGCTTCTACGAGAATATGTTGTCTCAACTCGCCCACAGCAGGAACACACAATCTACCCTGGTAGCGCAGTACACTATCTCCTCCTTGGGAGAAAACCTCCACTCTCTGATTATGGACTGCACCCTTAAGTTCAAGAAAGATTGGAGCACTGTTTTGCTTTTCGTGAACCTCCACTACCAAAGAATATTCTACCCCATTCTGAACTGTTACACCACTGTTTGATATGCTCATAAGGCGAACACCTAAGCGAGCAAGCCTGTGAACATCCTGCACTAGCTCCTTCATTTCTTCCTTAACATGGGCCACACTACCCATAGATAATCTACTATGAGCATCTGCCACTTCATTTGACTTACTTGGATGCTAATGCACACTCATATCATAATCCTTAAGGAATTCAAGCCACCTCCTCTGGAGAAGATTCAACTCTTTCTGGGTTAACACATACTGAAGATTGTTATGGTAAATGAACACATCTACATGAACACCACATAAGTAGTGTCTCCAGATCTTGAGTGCAAACACCACTGCGGCAAGCTCGAGGTCATGAGTTGGATAGTTCTTCTCATGTACCTTAAACTGTCTAGAAGCATAAGATATAACCTTATCTCGTTGCATCAACAAACAACCTTGGCCCACTCTGGATGCATCACAATAGATCACATAACCATCTGAACCCTCTGGTAGAGTTAAGACAGGAGATGTAGTCAATCTAGTTTTCGATTCTGCAAAGCTTTTCTCACAATCATCTGACCATTGAAACTTGATAATCTTCTTAGTCAACCTAGTCAATGGTGAGGCTATGGATGAAAATCTTTCCACGAACCTGCTGTAATAATCTGCTAAACCTAAGAAACTTCTGATATATGTAGCAGAGGTAGGTCTGGGCCATTGTTTCACTGCTTTTATCTTCCGCGAATCCACATGGATCCCCTCGCTAGATACAATGTGACCAAGGAAAGCAACGGATTGCAATGAGAACTCACATTTGCTAAACTTAGCGAATAACTGGCGATCCTTGAGAGTTTGTAGAACAACTCTTAAATGACTCGCATGTTCTTCGTCATTCTTAGAGTAAATGAGGATGTCATCAATAAAGAAGATAACGAACAAGTCCATGTAGTGTTTGAAAACTCAGTTCATCCAATCTATAAAAGCTGTACGAGCATTGGTTAGTATAAACGACATAAATACAAATTCATAATGACCATACGAAGTTTTGAATGTTGTTTTCAGAATGTCACTATCTCTGACTCTGAGGTGATGATAACCCGATCTGAGGTCTATCTTTGAGAAATGGCTAGCACCCTAAAATTGGTCAAACAAGTCATCAATCTTAGGGATGGGATACTTATTCATAATTGTGACCTTGTTCAACTATCTATAGTCAATTCACATTCTGAGAGAACCATCTTTTTTCTTTACGAACAACACTGGTGCCCCCCATGGAGAAATACTAGGTTTGATGAAACCTTTATCTAGAAGGTCTTTCAACTGCTCTTTCAATTCCTTAATTTCTGCTGGAGCCATTCTGTAAGGATGAATAGAAATAGGTTGGGTATGAGGAAAGAGATCAATTAAAAATTGGATTTCCCTTTTAGGAGAAACTCCGGGAAGATCTTCTGGAAATACTTTTGGAAACACACTGACCACTGGAACTGACTCAAGAATTGGGGTTTCATAGCTAGAATCCATAAATGGAACTAAATGATAGATATAACACTTATAGATCATCTTTCTAGCCTTCAGGTAAAAAATGAATCGTCACATAGGCGCTAAAATACTACCGTTCTATTCTAAGATTTGTTCATTTGGAAACTGAAACCGAACAATCCTAGTTCAACAATCTACTGAGACATAACATGACTGTAACCAATCCATGCCTAGAATGACATAAAAATCTACGATTTCTAACTCTACAAGATTTTTTGAGGTGACTTTCTGAGAGAATGTGACATGGCAATTTCTGTATACCCGTCTATCTATAACTGGGTTACCAACTAGAGTAGAGACTGAGAAAGGTTCTTAGAGAGTTTGTATACTAACACTGAATTGGACTTCTATGTAAGGAGTTACAAAAGAAAGAGTAGTCCCTGGATCTAAGAATGAATAAACATCAAGGTCAAAGACTCGAAATGTATGAGTGACTACATCAGGAGAACCTTCCTGATCTTGGTGATCCTAAAGAGCATACAACATGTTCTCGCGCTGACCACCACTTGTACCAGATGAGTTACACATCTATGTTGGGCGACTTGTTGCATCTGCTGAAATTGTAGACTGAGCCCTACCATTACCACCTCCTTGACCTTGTCTAGAAGGACAATCCCTCAACATGTGACCAAACTGACCGCACCCAAAGCATCCTTCCTTTCCAGCGAGGCACTCACCTGGATGGTTCTTACTACACTTAGGTCAAGTGGGGTAAGTCTTGGTGCCTGAAACACTTCCCTGTGATATACATCCTAGTTCCCTAACCTTCTGATCATACTTGTTCTTGGAGGATGGAATACTAGCTGATGAAGGGGCTGGGGTTGAAAATTTCTGTTGAATCTGCGAGCGATTTCCACCACCCGATTTCTGCTGAGAGTAATCATAGTTTCCAGTCCTAGCCTTCATATTCTCCTTGGCCTGTTCCCTAAGCTTATTACCTTCAACCTGTTGAGCATGAGTCATAAGCCTAGAGATGTTCATATCTCCCAGTAACATCGCATTTCTGCACTCAGTTTTCACCAAATCTGACACTCCATACAAGAACTTATTCATCTGAGTCCTGGAGTCAGTAACCATTTGACGAGCATAATTGGAGAGTTGGTTACACTTTAGTCCATACTCTTGGACTGTCATGTTACCCTTCCTTAAGTTCATGAATTTCTGTGCTTTTGCTTCTCTGAACTATATTGGGAAAAAGTTGTCGAGAAAGGTCTCACTAAAGCAATCCCAAGTAATAGGAGCTGCATCAGTACCCCTATTATCTTTCTAGTGAGTGTACCATATATGAGCAACATCTTTCAGCTAGTATGATGCAAACTCAACCCGATCATTCCCAATGACTTTCATCACCTCAAATATCTTCTTGATCTCGTCCAAGAAATTCTGAGGATCCTCACTAGTCTGCGATCCTAAGAACACAAGAGGATTCACCCTAACAAAGTTGCGGACCTAGGCTGCTGCTGATTCACTATTTACATTCATAAGAGCTTTAACCCATTGATTTTTCTGGTTGGCGACACTCTGAGCTAACATCTAAATGGCACTTATGAATTCAGCATTGGAGACTTCCTGATCTGAGACTGGACGAGCTGCATTTGCATTCCATGCATTCACATTCTTGGCGTTTGCATTCCTGGCTTTAGCTCTACGAGGAGGCATGATCTGAAATGTAAAATGTCAAGTTAGAATGGAATTAGATCATACCTTACGCATGATAAGAGTAACAAGAAACTGAAGTTTTTCCTAGAACACTTCATAGCCTCCCTCTCAGTAGATGTGGTTCACTTCACACCCATGAAAAAGACTCTACTTAGTGCGGCTTTTCAGACATCCTAGGAGACATAAACCTAATGCTCTGATACAAAGTTTGTCACGCCTAGAGCTAACCCCTAGACGCGGACACATGACCTAGGACCAGAAGTGATCCCAAGTTAACCATGCTGGCATCATCATGAGCATACTAAATATAATAAACTGAAGCGGAAGCTAAGTCATAATAAAGATGAAAATATGGGGAATACCCATATGCTAAAACTGAGATATATGAAAACTAATGAGTTTAATACAAAGAAGTTATTAACTCAACACTAAGCTGAAACTAACTATGTCTAAAATTGCCTCTAACTAACTAGAAATGCTAGGACAGGCCCCAGGTAAGTCTAGTAAAACCTGAAACTAAATAATAAAATACTAAAATGAAACTCATGAATGTTGTCCTCGGAGAATGAGGACTCACCACTAATTTTGCTAAACAGGAGATCAAAAGTTGATCTAAGCGTGATGTGGATGCTAAGAACCTGAACCTGCATCACGAGAAGATGTAGCACACGTATGCGTCAGTACTTGAAAGGTACTGAGCATGTAGGATATACTAAAAGCTAAACTAAAACATAACTGAACAAGCACAGAAGCAAGTAAAATGTTCTGAACATCATATACTGAATGCTGAGATAGTTGAATGCAATGACCAATTTATAACATGCTCATAAATGTTCAATGCAATAGAGTTTGACTGAACTGTGGAAGCTACTAATAACCGATAAGAAAACCACATGATCTAAATGTGGAGTCTGATGTATATGACCGATCGAGAGGACCCAATATACCCTACAGAGGTATAAAGGCATACTGGCGTGATCACTAAACTGATTCCCAAAGAAGGGACTTACAACCTACTTGGCTAGTGTGTTCTGGAACTATTTGGGTACGCTCAACCCTAGTCTAACTCGATATTATCCTGCTCCCAATGAATTAACCGATTAAGACATTATGAATGAATGTCTGTATATATACTGGATAGCTCAAAACTGAAAATGCAAATTGAGAATGCAACAATCAATCTGATAATTATGCATTAATAACTGAGGCATGTATATCTGATATAACTGAAATATCTGACCTAGCATGTGTAATTCAAGAACTAATTAAATACATAGCTAGGGTTCTAAAATTCATGTGATAGACTGAATAATAACTTTACAATCTTATTTTGGAACATATATCTAGCTAATTCATGATGATCTGCAGTAATTCAAGAAACCCTACGTCTATTCATGATAAGAGAATGAAGAACTGACTGAAAACTAGGGACCTAATGGGTGAAAAAAAACCACTAGTGAAATCCCACATACCTGGTGATGAAATCCGTAGAGAAAATTTTGATTTCGGGGCTGGAACTGATGGAACCTTGTTGCGTACGTGAAACTAGGGTTCTTGACCTTTTTCCCCTTTCTTGCTTTTAATTTTCCAAGTTTTGATTTATGATTTTTACTTAGGTAAGTTCTTGTTAAGTTTCAAGGCTTAAATTGACTATAATCTGATGATTTAGGGTCAAAACGGCGTATCTTAGGGTTTAAATGAAGTAGGAAATTACCAAAACACCCTCGAGTTAATTGCTGTCGGACCAAATGATGACCTGGACTGACGGGCCGTTGTTCAATCGACGGTCCGTCATATGGGTATGTAGTTTGGGACTGACGAACTTTACTAAAACAGGCATAAATTTTTAGTCGGAGGTTTGATTTTAGCAAACTCGATGTGTATGGAAATAAAATTCAATTATCTATCATTTGATAGGTCATGGGACACCTTATTCATTTTGTGCTAAAAGTTATGATCATTTGAAGTTGTCCCAATAGCATTTCTCCCCTAACTGACTGCTAACTTTCACCTACGATCACACGTATAGACCGTAGATCAAACGACCGTCTGTGCTGGTCATCCGTCAGTCGTGTCAGAGGTTGGGTAGTAAGAGTCTCAATCCATGTACACCATCGACGGACCGTTGTGTGATCTACAGACCGTCGGTCCGTCCGTGGGTCGAGACTTAGTCGATTTTGCTGAGCTGAATTTTGGGATAGTTTTAGTGGAAAACAATGGATGCACAGTACGGGCCATAGATTAGAGCACGGTACATCGATAGTGATCGTCGATTGCACCTGCAAATTTCTGAAAAGCTGATTTTTGGTTTGTTTTGAATACGGGGTGTTACAAGAATAAGTAACTTGATGTTTCATAAATTTATTGAAAATATGAGTTATTGACTATTTTTAGGCAAGAGTTTTAAATTATCCCACCATACTCTTTCAGTTGGTGTAATCATGTTATCTTTTTCCATGATTAGGATGATTTTTGTGGCGACCTTTCTCTAATTTGTTAGGTTTAGTTGATTTAAATATAGAATGGTTACTTTTCCTTTGTGAGTTATGTTTGTTTTAATTTGGAAAAATATTTTATATAGTTTTTCACTTGTTTAGGAGTCGCCACTTAATTTTTTAGAAAAATTAAGATAAAACTTGGTTTTCAAAAGACTTAAACAGGAAATCAATTGGAAAACTTAAAAGGGGGTTCGGGGATTCTTATATATATTTTAGAAAGGTTTTTACGGCACCTGAAATATTCACTAACTCGTGATTATCCGACAACTAATTTGGTTTGGCTAAAATTCTTAATTTGTTTAAAATCCGTGAACTATCAACTTATCTTCTAAATGATCTTTTAAACCTGTAACATTTTACATAGTTAAATTCGTTTAAAAAGTACGTGATTTAGTTGAATTGTTAAAACGAAATAGAGTCTTGCGGGGGACTTGGATTCGTTAACCCTAAGACTAAACCACAAATATTAATCAACAAATAGAAGGTAAAGTAAAAGAGAGAGAGATTTGGGTCCAAATCCGGTTTCTGTCCGCCTGGAACGATATTTGGACCCATTTTGTTTTTAGGCTTAGGGCAATTTGATTTGTAGATGTCCTAGACTAAAAAAAAATGTAAAGAAAAAATAAATAAATAAATAAAACGACAGAGGCTTAGGCCCAAAAGAACAAAATAGAAAACTTAATAATTTTGGGCTTCTTGGCCCACAATCTTCAACTTCCGACTCGTTTCGAATTTCCTCATCTGGAGACGTGTACGTCGATCTATGGACTGCTCGACAAAAGGGGAGGATTGGGCCTCCATGGACTAAAGAAAAATGCGGAGGTGAGGTCCATGGGACCCAAACAGATTTTACATGCAATAAAACAAGCATGGATTAATACTTGAATAACAATAACTCAAAGCATAGCTAAATAAATTTTCAAAACTCTCATGTGATATATGCATTCGGAAGTAAGATGCCCTAGTCAAGCATTTAGAAAGCCTCGATGAAATGAACTAAAAACAAAGGTAGTTTAAATCCAAGTAACTTTCCTCTATGATATGCTAAAATCTAATTCAGTAATTCTCTTAACATTAAGACATTAAAGAGTTAGCATATAAAGAGATGGTCATCCCAAACATTTTAACCTCCTCTCCAAATAGACTCTAAGAAACAATCAAAAGGGGACAAAACAACAACAACAAGGAAGAAAAAACTCTTAAATTGCTAGCTATACTTACTGCCAATAACTAATTTAGAAAGGAAACACTCTTGTGATTACTTAAGGCAGCCTTTACGAAAACATAATCAAGAAACTCCTTGGCGAAAACAGGAACTAATTACGGAAAAGGGGCGTCCAAACAAATACGACAAAGAAGGGAGAACATATGATTCAAAACGAGAGAGGGAAAGAATTTTCATGTGGACATTTGCGAACAACAACTCGCTTCTGATTTGGAACCTTAAAACACCGACCAAACTAAACAAATAGAAAATAATGAAGAAACAGTCTATCAATTAAAATTTTAAAGCACACTAAAAAGAACAACAAAAAAGCGGAAGAAATACTACACATTCACAATCTTTGCAAACTCACTATCTATCCAAGAAACAAACTGGAAACTCGCACAAGGGTCGCGGAAAAGACTCTAATGTGCAGAAAATCGGATTCATTTTTGATTCACTAACAAGAAAGTATGACACAAAATCCACGAGAAGCTTAAAATGCAAGGATAAATCATCAAGTGGCATTAAAATATAGGCATAACAAGTTCAAGACATCAGAAACCACAATGATACACATCAACGGGATTAGCCGGAGAATAGCGATTTCTAAACATTACCCAAACGAAATTGGAGAAAATATGAAGAGAAGGTCGTCGAGAGAGGAGTCTTACCTTCTTCTGTGCAACGAACGAGTTGAGAGCGATTCCACAACCAGGAGACTCAAATTTCCAACGAGAAAATGAAGGTCTGGGCGAGAACTAAGACCCCAACACAGATATTGTAAAACACCTCTGTTTACAAAGTGATTTAGCATATTTAAAGTGTTTTTCTCAGCTTTCTTAATGTCTTCCTGCTAGTTGAGAAAACAAACTAGGAAAAATTTCCAACTTGAATAATCAATCTCACACTTTCCTCTGTGTTCTCTGCCTCTTGTTTTTTTTATTTTAAGATTTTCGCTCTAGAAAATTTTTTAGAAATCAAAAAGCCCCCCTAACATAGAAGAAGAGACCAACTTATATAGAGGGAAAAAAAAGGACAACCCTTTTGGGAGGCAAAAGGGCAAAGCTCGAAATCCGAATCACAACCCTATCCCCAAATTGAAATTCAAATATCCTTCACCAACAAAGGGAGACATACTTTGTCTGAAATATTGACCATTTTCGTAAGAGGAAAGGGCGACATACGGCTGGGAAGGTTTCATCGTCCTTGCCGCTACGTGTTCAAATCCTGCGACCACAAGGACAAATTTTGCAGCCTCTTCTGCTTCAAATCTAAGCACGCAAACTGTTGTACGGGCTTTGTGAGGAAGACAACACGGATAAAGATGCTGCTTTTCCGTGAATCTCGCTGCTTGAACATCTCGCGTGAGGCGCGTCTCTGGGGTTGCTTCGCTTTGCAGATGCTGTAGACGCTTCTGGGTTTCTTTAGTAAAGGAGAAAGGGATGGGTCGGGTCGGTTTTAAAGTTGGGTTGGATATATTGTATTGGTCATGGACTGGTCGGTTTGCTGTTTTTGTAATTGGGACTTTTGAAAGTGGGCTGGGGGAATTGCATTTGGGAAGGGAATTGAAGTGATTTAGAGTGGGAGTTGGATTGGGCGTAAGAACGGAATGTACTGCCTAGAGGGAAAATTTTAATTAACAAATGATCAAAAATTGGTCTCTTGAAGGGTTAAAAGTATTTTGAATAATAAGACGAATTAACATAAATTAATTTAGCGAGCTTCGTAAATTTAACGAAATAAAATAATTAGTTCGGATATAAACTAAATAATGTCAATAACTCAAACTTATGCTAGACCAAATCAGTAAAATAGTTACTAAAATTAACATCTTTTTGAGACATTTTGAATATTCACAAAAACATATAATGTTATAAACAAAAATATCTAAAACATATTTATCATTTAAGAATTACACAATGACTAGAATTACCTCAAAATAAACTTGAAAAATATTTTAAATATTATAAAACTATTTATTATAAATCATTTTGGGAATTAAGAAGCTCGAAGATTAATTTATCGGGGAGAGTCAAAATTGAGTGTCAACAAATATCCCTCGTTTTACTCGGATTTATACAAGAAATTCAAGGAAAATGAAATTGACCAAAACGATTTTGACCAACCACTTATTCATTTTCTTGGAAAAGGGATTCGATAAGGACCTTGAGAATTATGGCCGAACCCCAGAATGGGTTTCCAACATATCTCAGCCTAATGAGAATTCAGGTCACTTGTAGTTCGATACGTTTGATTTCACGCATAATTTTGGAAGAATTAAAAAATCATCCTAATATCGTATTATGAAAGGACTGGAATGCTCGAGAAAAAGATTTTAAAAGCAAATGTCGGAATACAACCGAGTTTTCAACATTGAGCCCGCCTACATACCCTAAACTCAAGGAATCAGGTTGCGTGTAGTTCGACTCGATCGATTGAAAAGGAAATCTATTATGCTAGAACCTTTAGTTCTGGATAAGTGACAAATTAAGTAGAGTGTGAAAAAGAGGTTGTAACCTCTTAGTCATGAATGTAGTGCACTTCACACCCATAACTAAGAACTCACATGGGCATAATTTCCTAAACTCTTGGTGCATTGACACTCGGATTGGAAAGCTACTTCCAATAATGAAAAAATTTCCTGACGCGAAATCGAACGACAAAATCAAAGACAATCCCACATGCCTTTGACAGGGGTATCGTTTGATTGTGGTGGAAGTCGCTCCTCTACTCTCGTCCTAAGAGTTTGATACTCCTCTTCGGACTATGTCCCAGTTCGCTGCTAAGAAAAAGTTCTACATTGTGCTGCATACTTTTTGATGTCATCCGCACCTGTAGTTTTTTTGTTTTTTTTGGGGAGAATTCATCCCTTCGGATACTCTCGACAAAGACTGAGATAAACTCAGTAGCATGAAAAATGCAATTCAAAATGGGAGATAGTGTGTTTTACCGTGTTGACACTTAGTTGCTCTCCTTCAACCTTTGACGTCAACTCGATCGGTTTGACGTAAAGCAAATAGAGCTTATATCTTATGTTTGCAATATAATCATCAATGTACTCTTCATTTGATGTTAAAATGAATAAAAGCTTATGCAGTGTTGATATTTATCTTGATATCGTCTTAGATGATTTTCTTGGTGTTTACTCTTGTAAAAATAAAAAAATGCGGTTGATGTTGATGGGCAAATATTCTTTAGGGATGCATGATTTCTTTATATTGCACTGCGTGACTTCTTTCCGCGATGGATGAATTTTCCTCTTGCAATGCATTACTTCTTCTCTGCAATGCATGATCTTTCCGTAATGCATGACATTTTCCCGCAATGCATGAATATTTTCTTGCGAAGCACGATCTTTCCGTGATGCATGAATATTACCTCTCGATGCATGAGTATTAACTCGCGATGCACGGTTTTTTGCAACACATGAATATTAAATTGTGATGCATGATTTTCCGCGATGCATGAATATCAACTTGCGATGCATGAATATTAACTCGCGATGCATGATTTCCGCGATGGATGAATATCAGCTCGCGATGAATGATTTTCCGCGATGCATGAATATTAACTCGTGATGCATGAAATTAACACGCGATGCATGATTTTTCCGCGATGCAAGAATATCAACTCGCGATGCATGAATATCAACTCCCGATGCATGATTTTCCTCAATGCATGTAGATCAACTCGCGATGGATGGCTTTCCGCGATGCATGAATATCTACTCGCGATGCATGAATGTCAACTCGCGATGCATGACTTTCCGCGAGACCATCATTTGTACCAAATGAAGCTAGTGCTTCAATCGAGTGACATAGTGTCTTCTAGGTGCCTTATTGATAGTGGTATCATCTCAATCAAAAATACGGTAAAATGATCCTCCATGTAGTGTATCATTTTTTACGATAATACGAATGAAGCGACCCTGCACGTAGTGCATCACCTCAATCAACAATACCAATATAATGTGATGCAGATGACGTCTTTGATTAAAAATCGTGAACTGTCTTTCTTGGGGTTTCATTTGCGTCATCTTTGAATCTAGCTTGCCATTCATTACAGACTTCATGTTGTTGGAAATTGGATGAAATAAAATCATTCATATCCCCAAGTCTTCGATATAAGAAATATAAAATATTTCCTGCATCCACCAAAAAATTGTTAATTTGGGGAGTTCTTCGCCCCCTTGACTTCTCCATATTCATCAATTGGGGAAATTTACTGATTTTAGAGCAAACCTATAAACCTTCTTCCATAGAAAAATTGTTAGTTTTAAAACGAACTGATCCGTGTCGATTTCTTCAGTTGTCTGCTCTTTCCTTGCTATCTCCAGTTCATTTTCTAATCTCCCAACTCTTCATAGATAATATAAAATATTGCATGCCATAACAAATTTAACATAAAGAGAAAATTATAAGATTTTTTTTCGAGAGGTAGTGTTTTTGAAGAAAGGTCAGTGCCAAGTATCATGTCACGTCAAGCTTAGCAAACTTCTTCGAGTCTGATGTTTGGAGGTCTATCTGATTATTTGCTGGTGAGTATTCAAAGTCACTCTAGACTGCTAATGAACTATATTGAAATTTTGAGGTCATCCTCAAAATTTCTGTCCCTGTTAACTGTCTCGGCTTATCTTTAAGTGCCGGTGAGTAAATCACGGAATTTTTGAGATTCTCTGAAAAATGTTGTGCCAGATTCAAATTTCCAAGTAACTTCAGCCTTGACTTGTTTAGGAAAAATCTTCTTCTTGAGAAATTTTGAGTCCTTCTTAAAATATTTGTCCCAGTTTCTATTGTAAAGAAAAAATAGAAATCTTACGGGAGATATAACTGAACCCTTGTAGAGACTACGTATCCCGTTGAGGCAGTAATCAGGTCAAACGTATTTCCCCCTTGAAGGTTAACAAAAATAAGGATTTTACAAAGAAACCGACCGAAGTCGACATAGGCCGCCTACGTATATTATTCTTGAAAATTCAGGTAGAACGTAGTTCAAACACAAAGAAAACTATTAAAAGGGATAAATGGGGTGACCGAGGCCGACATAGGAAGCCTACGTGTCTCATTTTTGAAAACTCAGGTAAAACATAGTTCATTACAAAAGGGATAAAATTTTAAACGAAGCAAATACAAGCGAATAGAACGATTACAAGTAAATCACAGAAATGCGAACTGAAGTTTCACACATAGTATCTCTTTACAACATCAGAGTTGATCGGTTTAGGCCATGCGGTGCCATCCATCTTCGACAAGACCAAAGAACCTCCAAATAATACTTTGCGAACCATGTAAGGTCCTTGCCAATTCAGTGCAAATTTTCCTTTATACTCATCCTGATGAGGAAAAATGCGTTTAAGGACCAACTGGCCGATTTAAAAGATTTTTGGCTCTAACCCTCTTGTGGAAAGCACGAATCATCCTTTGTCGATATAGTTGACCATGACAAACGGCAACCATTCTCTTCTCATTAATCAAAGTTAACTGGTCAATCCACTTGCTGACCCATTAAGCATTACTCAACTTAGCTTCTTGGATGATTCTCAAGGAAGGTATCTCAATTTCAACAGGTATGATTGCTTCCGTTCCATATACTAGCAAGTATGGAGTTGCTCCGATCGACGTTCTAACAGTTGTTCGATAACCCAACAAAGAATATGGCACGATTTCATTCCAACCTCGGTAATTGTCAATCATTTTCCTCATAATCTTCTTGATGTTCTTATTGGCAGCCTCAATGACTCCGTTCATTTGAGAACGATAAGCGGTTAAGTTTCGGTTACTAATCTTAAATTGCTCACATATATATCTCATCAATTGACTATTGATATTTGCACCATTATCAGTAATGATGGATTCTGGTACTCCAAACCTGCATATATTATGGTTGCGAACAAAATCAGCTACAACTTTCTTGGTCACCGACTTGTATGAGGATGCTTCCACCCACTTGGTGAAGTAGTCAAGGGCAACCAAAATAAATCTGTCTCCGTTAGAGGCGGCTGGCTCTATTGGACCGATGACATCCATGCCCCAAGCTACAAAGGGCCAAGGAGAACTTATAGCATTGAGTTCATGGGCGGTACTCGGATCAAATCACCATGCACTTGACATTTATGACACTTCTGCACAAACTTGCAACAATCATGCTCCATAGTCATCAATAATAACCGGCTCGAAGGATCTTACCTGCCAAATTGATTCCATTCAAGTGTGTACCACAAAGTCCTGCGTACATCTGTTAAATAAGCTTCACAGCTTCGAAAACATCGATACATATGAGAAGACCTAAGTTTGGAGTCCTCCTGTAAAGGATTTCTCCGCTTAGAAAGAAGTTGAGGGCCATATGGCGTATCGACTTCTTCTAGTTAAATGTCGCATTCTTAGGATAAATCCCAGACTCCAAATACTTCTTGATATCAAAATATCATGGCAAACCATCTGGTACCGCTTCAACAAGTGAACAATGGACTGGATGTTCTATCAGCTCAATATCAAGAGGGTCAATATAATCAGTATCTGGATGTTTAATCATTGAAGCGATGGTGTCTAGATCATCAACTAACTTATTTTGTGTTCTGTGAGGATGTCTAAACTCGACCTTACAGAATCTCTTGCACAACTTATGTATATATTGTATGTACGGTGTGATCTTTGGGTTATTCACAACCCATTCTCCTTTAACCTAATGAATCAATAAATCTGAATCTCCAATAACCAACAACTCGTGGACATTAATGTCAATGTCCATTTTTGAACTGAGGTTACAAGTTTCATATTCGGCCATGTTGTTCGTGCAATTAAACTGGAGCTTAGCTACCATAGGATAGTGTTGACTGGAATCTGACACTAAGACCGCTCCAATACCTCTTCATTGGTTATTTGCCGCTCCATCAAAGAATAACCTCCAACCCGCATATACTTCAGAAATATCTTCACCCACAAATGATACTTCTTCATTGGGAAAATAAGTCTTTAGCGGTTCATACTCTTCGTCGACAGGATTTTCTGCAAGATTGTCAGCCAAGGCTTGTGCTTTTATCGCCTTCTGAGTCACATACACAATATCAAATTCACTAAAAAGCATTAGCCATTTAGCCAAATTTCCGGTCGACATCGCCTTTTGGAAAATATACTTGAATGGGTCCATCCTTGAAATGAGATATGTAGTATAAGAAGACAAATAATGCCTCAATTTCTGGGAAATCCAAGTTAAAGCACAACATGTTATTTCCAAAAGAGAATAATGAGACTCATATGGAGTGAACTTCTTGCTTATGTAATAAATTTCTCTCTCCTTCTTCCCTATCTCGTCATGCTGACCAAATACGCATCCAAATGCATTATCTGAAACAGAAAAATATAGCAACAGCAGGCTTCTTTCTCACAGAGGAACCAACACCGGTGAATTGGAAAAGTAGTTCTTGATAGCAACAAAAGCGATCTGACATTCTTCGATCCACTTTGTCAAAACATCTTTCTTCAACAGCTTGAAGATAGGCTCACACACCACGCTGGATTGAGCTATGAACCGACTTATGTAGTTCAACCTCCCTAAGAAACTCATCACTTCTTTCTTGGTCTTTGGAGGGGGTAACTCTTGAATTGCCTTGATCTTAGAAGGGTCGAGCTCAATACCTCTTCTGTTGACTATAAATCCCAACAACTTGCCGGCTGGAACCCCAAAAGCACATATGGCTGGATTTAACTTCAAGTTATACCAACACAGACGATCAAAGAACTTTCTTAAATCAGTCAAATGGTCCGAACTCTCGCGGGACTTGATTATGACATCATCTACATAAACTTCAATCTCTTTGTGGATCATGTCATGGAAGATGGTCATCATAGCCCTCATATAAGTAGCACCAACATTTTTTAGGCCAAATGGAATCACCTCGTAATGAGATACACCCCGAGGCGTAATAAAAGCGGTCTTTTCTATATCTTCTTCATCCATCAGGATGTGGTGATAACCTGCGTAACAATCCACAAATGAATGCATTTCATGCTTAGCACAGTTAACAATCATAATGTGAATGTTCGGCAATGGAAAGTTATATTTTGGGATGGCATTGTGGAGATCCCTGTAATCGACACAAATTTTGATATTCCTATCTTTTTTGATGACCGGAACAACACTAGCCAACCAAGTAGGGTATTGCGTCACTTCTACCAATTGAGACTCAATCTGTTTGGTAATATCTTCTTTAATCGTTAAAGTAACTCAGGCTTGAAGTTCTGAGCCTTTTATTTTACTGGACTGAACCCCAGATTGATCGGAAACTTGTGAGACACCACATTGGTACTCAGCCCTAGCATGTCGCTGACCTCTCAGACAAACACATCAATGTATTAACTAACCAAATGAATCGGATCCTTTCTTTGACCTTCATTCAAGTGGACACTGATTTTGACCTCTTTGACATACTCTTGGTCTCCTAGATTCACAGTTTCTGTTTCTTCCAAATTTGTCTTACCCTGAATTTCAAACTGCCAAAATTCCTCAGCAACATATTCCGGTACCTCATTTTCCTCTTCATATTCTTCACCATTGTCATCATCTGCCTCATTTGTTCATTCAACTTGTGATATTACATGACATTAGAAGGTTTAAAATTAATATTATTGAAATCATAAACAGACAAAGTTAGGAAAGAGTTATAGCGAATAAGAAAATAGATAAGTTTTCAATAATAGAGGCTTTCATTCAAATTGGAAAACAATGCAATCTTTGGCCATGGAAAAGGGACATGTTGCCTTTTTAAACATCACAGGGGGAATCTTTAAAAATTCAAGCAATTAAAGAAAAAGCAAAATGGTGATTCTCAGGCCTCTTCCAGACTACCACCAATTTTCAAAACATGCATAAACAATGTCTTTCTACCAAGATAATCGTGGAGTCAAGATTGGTGTGGAAGTCCAGTTCTGCAGCTACTCTCCAGGCTCAGCATCGCGAATACCAGCTAGCTCGACCTCATCCTCTATGACAACATCTATCTCTTCAAAAAGGTCGCATATTCCTTCCCCGAGACCATCACGATTGACGTATTCACGGACTGGAAATGATTGGTACAAAAGAGGGATTGTCCTAGCCAATGCTTATTCACCGCTCTTCTTCATCTTCACCTCATCATCTGTGGGTACGTACCCTAAACTATACCTTTATCCTTTGGTGTGAACCTGAATAGGCTCGACAATCCCTTGTAAATTCGTTCCCAACCCAAAACTTGACTCGAATCCGCTCTAGAGCATCACTGCGGCAATCATCTTGTACACAGAGGGCATAGTAGGTTGCGTAGCCAAATCATCAATAGTGGCATTAACCAGATCCACCGTGTAGAATTTAGTGCCTCGAGAGACTTCATCTATCATTGGCACATGCCCACTAGAGTGACTTCCTTCACCGTGAATAACCAATTCCTGCTCCTTCAAGACAAATTTCATCAGTTGGTTAAGGGTAGAAGGAACAACCCAAGCCATATGGATGAATGGCCTTTCCATTAGAAGGTTGTAGTTTGTGTCCATGTCCAGGACCTGAAACTTAGCGCTGACTCTGCAGGGCCCATCTAAATGACAAAGTTTTTCGCCCCAAGTGTGTCTATCTGCACCCCATCAAAGGCTCTCACGTTTACTTAGCTTTGTTCAAGCGTCCCCAAATCGAACTTCAATTGCCTTAGAGTTGACAACGGACAAATATTGAGGCTAGATCCATCATCTACTAAGACACGGTTTATAACCCTTTCTTGGAATATGACAGTGACACGCAAAGCCTTGTTATGCATCCTCCCTTTGAAGGGCAACTCTTCATCACAGAAGCTGATCTGGTGTCCTCGAATAACCTGGTTAATCATAAATGGTACATTGTTGCTGATGGTGCCCACGGGCATATATGTGTCATCCAAATCCTTCATCAAGGCTTGCATATGTAGTTGCGAACTCATAAACAAAGCCTACACAGAAATTTGAGCTGGGGTTTTCTCCAAATGCTTAACAATCGAGTAGTCCTCTGGCTGCATCTTTCTCCAGAATTCTTCAGCTTCGCCCTTGCTTATCGTCCTCTTCCCCTCGTCTTTATTTTGCCCTCCTCTAGAGTATAACATCTACCAAACCTCATCATACCCTGAGCAGAAGCGGTTTCGATCGCAAAACTTGGCCTAGTGGGAGTTTCTATATGCACCAAGGCAACAACCTTTGCGGGTGTCAGAACCACAAACTCCTATTTCTCCTTGATGCTCAGTGAAACCATTGCTTTTTCCAACTCATCATGAACAATAAGGACTATCTTCTTTGTCACGCACCAATCATCGTTCGTCTCTATCATATTGATATAGATGCCCCCATGATTTAGCAAAGGATTACTGTTTACGTTGGATGTAGCTTTATGGAGGGAGACAACCTTCTGGTTGATTAGATTCTGTATTTTTTGCTTGGGCTTAATAAAATCCTCAGTATCATGTCCAATGCTATTGGAATTATATGCATACCTCTGATCGGGTCTATAAAACCTAGAGCTAGTATCCACCCGATTGGGTTTTACTTGATAAATATAACCTGCCATAGTTAATCACTCGTACAACTTTGTTCTGCTTTCGGCAAGTGCTGTGAAGTTTCTGGTAGGATTTTTCTCAAAACATGGGCGAGGGGGATCATAGTTACCTTGAGGGAAGGCATCTGATGATAATTTTGGACATTTGGATGGGGAGCTTGATATCTCGGGTAGGAATTAGTTTGGTAATTTGGTAATGGAGCTTGTTAGTTCGTGGGGGAATTTTGGTATACTGGATCTTGGTATACTGAGGGAGGCGCCCGTTAATTTAACTGCACATTGGCTCAGTTAGGGGCAGCGCTTTGGTAATGGGGAGAGGGAGTTTGGTACGCTGGTGTAGGATTTTGGTAGATGTGGGATGGAGTTTGATAAACGGAAGGAGGAGTATTTTGATAACTTGGGGGAGGAGTATTTTGGTAGCTTGTAGGGGGAGCATTTTATTAATTAGTTTGGTATAACAAGCCTGGTGTGGACTCTGTGAAGGTCTAGAGAGACCTTGGTACGATGATCTTTTTGGGGTCTTCTTCCCCTCATAAGATACAACTAACAGGTCTTCTCTTTTCTTTTTTAACAAGCTCGAGGATCCGGGAGAAGCAGTAACATGGGCAATGTTCCCAGTTTTCAAACCATCCTCGATAGTCTCACTTACCTTGACTATCTCGGCAAATTTTGCTCCAACGAGCAGCATGATTCTGTCATAATATTCAGGTTCTTTAACCCGCACAAATACTTCCATAATTTCTTTTTCAGTAATGGGAGGCCGAACTCTGGCTACCTTCTTTCGACATCTGTACGAAAACTCTCTATAGCTTTCGTTGGATTTTTGTTTCAACTTTTCTAAGGAATAACAATCAGGGACGATCTCTACATTATAGGCAAATCGTTCGATGAAGTCCTTAGCCTAGACATTCTAGCTGGGCCACTGTATGGTCTCGTGAGATGTAAACCATTCCAAAGCTTCTCCGCTCAAACTTCTGCTAAAAAGATGGATTAGTACAACTTCATATCTACCAACTCCTACGAGCTGGTCACAATAGGCCCTAAGATGCGCTAAAGGATTCCGTGTTCCTCCAAAAGTATCAATCTTTGGTATCTTTAACCCTTTTGGGAGGTCCAGATTCGGATGAATGTATACGTCATCGTAGTTCAAAACGGCGACGTCAGGAATGTAATGAAGTTCCTTCATTGCTTTTTGGATCTTCTTTCGACCTCCACTCTCATTACTGCTCCTCATAATGGTCGAGCTCAGAACCATTCACATCATGCTCATTTGGAACGGGAATTTGGAAGGTGGTTTTTTTGGGTAGGGGTGGAGCTATGGAGGGACTTGGGGCGTTTTGAGTAGATTGGTAATTTTTGTGGGAAGGTTTGGGGGTTAGTGTGCTGATTTTTATGATGGAGAGATGTTTGGGGATGGAATGCATTTTTGTTTTGTGGGAGTGGAGCGGTTTGGTGATGGGAATTTTGAGGAGGAAGAGGGATTTGGGAATTATTGTTTTGAGGAGGGGATGGGGTCTGGTAGGAGGTGGAGGAATATTCAGGATTTTGTGTGGTCAAATCTATTACTAAGGGATTTTGAGCCGGAGTGGATGGCATGTTCTGAGCCTGTTCCATGTTTGAAGAGGGAAAGTATAGCGGAGGCCTTCCATTAGTAGCAGTGTTGGTAGTAAAACAGGGTGGAGGCAGATCCTGTTTCATTTGCATTTCCACTATCATCTCAGCAATCTGCTGCATTAACTACATAATCAGTTTATTCTGATCTGCTATGGTGGGTTGAACCACCACAACGTCAGTAAGACTGATCTCTTTGTTGTTGTCCTCCATTACTGCTTTTCCGTTATCTGAACTTTGGCTAAAAAGGAATCTACTAGCCGTTTAGATCTAGTGAAG
This sequence comes from Solanum lycopersicoides, assembly GCA_022817965.1. NCBI lineage: Eukaryota > Viridiplantae > Streptophyta > Magnoliopsida > Solanales > Solanaceae > Solanum > Solanum lycopersicoides. Next base: position 5,023,721 of record JAJJBR010002323.1, read on the forward strand.
TATGGATGATCAGCCAGTTTAATCAACACAGACCAGTTTGTAAGTACCTGTGGAGGAAAACAACTCAAAGGCAACTTTGTTAGTTTGCGTTCGGAATATGTAATGCAGGATATCACATAGAGAGCAGATAAACACACAAAGTTGCTTTGTTTGAGGGCATTTTAGCCTACGAGTAAAGGGAAACTAATTTTTGAACAAGCAAGAGTTTGCTTGTTTTAGTTTGACACTATCTCAGAAAGGATAAATCACATTGAGCTAAGGTATTCTTGTTGCATCTCTTTGATGTACGGTGATCTGATCCTCACATTTCCTTGTAGAATGAAAGGGGGAGAATAAAAATTTTAAAAGACAGGGGCCGGGCCTTGAAAGGATGCCTGCGTATCTCACAAGGAGAATTCAGGCCCTACGTAGTTTGAATAAAGGAAATACTTGTTTTTCATTCATTCATTTTTAATGATTACAATAATGGAAAAATAGGCAACAGAGCTTTAAAAGATAAAAGGTGGACCCATCTCAGTCGTTCTTCTTCATGTTGCAGCATCAGTCACGGGGAACAGACTCGACTCGAATCTTTCCTATGCTGATGAGGTACTCCATGTCGTGGTGGAATGCAAGATACCTTTCAATGCTATGATCCGCGGCCCCGTGATAGGGGCAACATTTTCGAACTTCGAATCCTATAGAATATACACTCCCACGTCCTTATAGAGCGGGGTGAAGACTCCGTTTAGAACCAATTCAGAATAGAACTCCAACATTCTTTTCTTGAAAGGTGTGAATAAGAAACGATAGAATGTAGTCTTCTCATTGACTAATATGTCAAGCCGCGGTTCATCACACGCAATGATGACGCCGTCACCCCAACTGTTTGCAATATTGTCCCTATCGAGTAGGGAGCGGACCACATTTTTAACTCCATGCACTCCTCTATTGTGTTCCCTTTCTAGTTGGTATGAGAGTCACAGTTCTTGCAGATGTCACCTGATCCCACTTGGGAAGATGCTCTTTTGACGAGACCCAACATACGCGTAGAACGATAGTGCTCGAAAATGAGGGCGCATGAAATGGCTTCCATCTTTGTTTGGTATTCTTCTTCGAGAGTGACATTCTGGTCCCTTTCTGCCAGACGTCCTTCGATAAAAGGTTTGCGGGCGATCGCTTCCTCATAACGTTCTTCAATGCTCTTCAACTCGGGGCTCTCATGAGGAAACAATATTTCAAATAGGCGCTTTTCGCGCTGCATCCGTATATTGATCATCTCCTCTTTGGTTTGTTCAGTATGGATAATCTTTTCTTTGTCCATAGTTGTCATCTCACCTTTCCTGAGATGGTAGAGTATTATTTTAGGATTTGGTTATTGGATTTTGCTTTTGTCTGGAAACTCACTACTCGGAAAATTTGGTCAGACTTTGTAGTAGTGACTTGTATATTTCTGGAAATTTCTTAGAGGGACTGGGTTTGCGATGTCCTCATTCAAAGCAACATATCACATAAACAGTTAAAAACACATATATCGCGTCCTAAACATATAGGGGACCCCTTTTGTGCCAAGGGTAGGACTAGCGCATTTGAACGATGTACGCGTGGAATTGAACCAGTTAATTACCCTCCCCCCCCAAAAAAAAACGAATTTCACATACGAATAGTTAATGTTCACAAGGGGAATAAACGGGGGAAATAAGAAACAAAATACCAAAGGACAGACACACGCAGGGGCCATTTAAAATGTATGGAAATGCAAGAAATTCAAGACCAACAAGGTCTGCAAATGACAGAAATACATATAGAAAAACCCACACAGGGGCGAATCCACTATGTTGTCCCTAATGGCCCTGCTTCTCCACTCTTTTCGTGTGTTGTATTGCTGAAACATGTATCGTAGCATAAACTGGTAACCCTCCCTCCGTCTTTCTTTCTCTTCCTAATCCTCGTATTCCATCCCCTCTATATTCTCTTTAACCCACAAGTCAAATTCATCAAAACTGCATCTTAGCCTTTTCAATTCCTGGGTTGTTTTCTCAAGGGTACTTTTATTTTCGAGAAATTTGGCGTACATTTCTTGGGCGTCTTGCCTTACCTCTCTTAACTCGATCACAACTTTGCCCTCTTTGTCTTACACACTATGGCAACTGTTTGGGACTAGAGAGGAGATACTTTGTATGTTCTTTTTGAGTCAAGCCTTATAATTTCCATCATATCCGTTGTTAAACCGATCTGGAGCAATGGTGTCTTTTTTCATTCGCATGACCCCTTTCCATTCCCTTAGCATTACTGTAGCGTTATCCACTCTGTCATCCCCAATATCATACACATAGGCGCCATAGTACGTCTTCTCGAGGCGTGATTTCCCTTCTCCTAAACTATAGTAGGACTCAGAAGGGTGCATAAGGACGGATTCCCTGAATACCTGGTAGTGGAAGCACGAGTTGTCTGCTGCCCTCTATGACGACATCCTCTGAGATGAAGCGATCGAGCATCCATTAGAGGTCTTCTTCTCTTAGTTCAGAAAAGATATGTGCCCATCTTTCTCTAGTCCTTCGATTTTCTATATTTTCCCAAAACATCATATCGTTCAAATCCCTGAGAGTGTTCTTATTATCCAAGGTATGAAATTCTAAGTCCCGGGCCCTTTCTCTAAATGACTTAGGATCCACCATTGAAGGAGCAGGTTACAGCCTTGAAAGTAGCGATGTCCTTTTTTGCATTTTCCTAGGGCTCAATACATGTCTGACAATATGACCGGAGCATCGGGGTAATACTTCACTTGTTCTTGATTCTTAAACCCATTGAACAAAGTGTGTGCAAGAATTATCACTAGAGTGTTGATACTTAGGCTCGGTCCATGTGGAAAGACCATTGTTCCCAATAACGCGACAACAAATACCAAAGGTCGGATTTCATTTCATTCTCTGTAGGTAAATCTGAACACTTTGTTATACTTTGCATAAAAACTCGCATGCCCAAATCTAACGTAGAGATCCCTGAATGATACACTAGATTCTTGGACCCAGTAAGCATAATCTTTTCCCAACACAAACTATCTCGTGATATCTTCGACAGACGGTCATTTAGGGACAAAGATGTTTTCTTGTTTTATCGCCCTTCTTTCTAACCATGTACCAACCGTGTCGATGAAGTATCAAACTTCCTCGATTATCGGGGTAATTTCTGCAGTTTCGAATCAAAACACCATTTTATCGTTGTCGCAATAACTTGTGAGAACTTCGATTAGTTCAGGCTAACCGGTCATGTTGAGTAGCTCAGTCAGGGCACCCACATACCTTTTGAGGGTTCTTTTGTGATCTCCTTCAAGGTCGTTATACCATATTTTGAGTAAAGGCGGTGCTTCTACAACCATGTCAATCTTAGAAAGCGATTCATACCTACAAAACAAAACCCAGTTAAGTTTACCCACCCCACATTTTGGTTTCCACATGTACATCATTCAGATGTAAAACAAAATTGATATGTTGTGAGGTTGGAGACCTTGTATATGATTTTTGCGGTTTCAACTAATGGACTTAATACGTCTTGGGTATTAATCCTTCTTAGGCTAATGTTTAAATTTGGTTTTGGTTTCGATCTATCTTAGGCTGACTAGAATTTTTTCAAAGTGACAGTTACCCGAGTCGGACAGACGACGGGGTGAAGCTAACAAACGACGTTGGATGACTGCAAGCCAACTATTTGTTTGATACTTCTAAAGAATGACTTATGTGTTTTCTCAAAGAAGTCGTGGTAACCCACGTAAATCCCTTTATACTAATGAAACAGTTTATGTAACATGATAAGAAGACAAAATAGACAGTTATTTCACATAACCACATAAGTTAGTTGTAACACTTTGGAAATCCAAGACGTGTCGTAAAGCCTAGCATTGGTGTCATGAAGTATAAACATTGTTTTAAGGTTATTTTTATGCATATATAGCTCATTTAGGAAGTTTAGAAACCAAAACGTCCAAGAACATCCATGACGTTTGGAAGTTGGTTCAAAGAGTCACTAGCTTGCCTTAGCCTATTTGACTAGATTTTAAGAGTCGGAAATTTATGAAATTTGGTGAAAATTTGTGTGACACGTGTTAGAGATGTTTCATGGTCGAAACTTACGGGTAAGACTCCCCAAGGACAAACAAAGGGCCCTTGAGGAGGACCCCAGATGGTTGAGGCAACACTGCCTAGGCAGTGTGCATTAACGGGGCAACCGACGGTCCGTGTGTTGACTGACGGGGCTTTGATGTCACCGTCGTCCCACACTTAGCAGCCTTGGGGAACCCCTCTCCTGCAAAAGTATCTGACCGAGACGACGGATGTGCAGGACGGAGGGGGGCCAAACCGTTGACTCACAGACGGCCCGTCGATGGGGTTTCGTCTGTGAATGTCTTGATTTTCCTGCACGTTTTTAATTAGGTTCATCTAATTAGTTAAGGGGTTAGGTGGTTAATTAGTGGATTAAGGGGGCCTAATTAAGTTAGTTAACCTCCCATATAAAGTCCCCAACCCCATTAAAATAATTAGAACTCCTAAAATAATTCCTCTACATTCTCTCTTCTTTCTCTCTCTATTGGAAGACTCCATTGAAGGCTAAGTCAAGGAAGGGAATTGGGTACTGTAAAGGGACGATTTCATCTCCAAATATTCACCAAAACGTTGAGGTATGGGATCTATTCACCTTTAAGACCTGTTTCCTCAAAGGGTTCATTCAAAGTGTTTTCAAAACTAGAGTTTTCAAATGGGTTTCATCCAATTCCGAATTTGAAGTTATGAATTGAGTTGTTGATGTTTCTTTAGGTTATATTGAATAGATTAACATGTATTTTAACTTTACTATGGTAATTGTTGATGGTCTTGTCTAAATTGAAGAACTTGACCCTATACCCTTAGGTTGTGATTTTGACCTATATTGTATAATGTTCATTCAATTGACTTGATTATAGGTTGAATTACTACTAGATGATGTTGTTTTTCTAATCATGAATGAATTAGGATGATGTATAGTCTTTCATGCTAGTTCTTGAGAAGTGGTCTAGGGTATGATGAATTGACTTAATCCTAAGCTTTGATCTATCATCGAATTGTGATGTAGTGATTATTTTAGCCTTGTGATTATATTGGTTATTGAATTATGGTGACTTGATTACCTAATTGAGTTGAACTAAGGGTTGATGGTAAGACCTTGATGATGAATTATGAAGGATACTTGTAGGTCTTGTGATCTCTATACTTTGCTTCAATTATGATTAATTGTGATTAAGTCATGATGATTGTGTTGAAGTATGTCTTGTTTAGGATTGATAGGGTGGTATGATGTTGAATTGAAATGTCTTGCTTATGGTTGTGAGGTTGATTATGATGTAAAGTTATAAGGATGATTGTGATTACCAATGTGTTTTATTATGAAAGAGTATGTAATGTGTTAACCTTACTTATGTGAATTGTGATGAAAAGATTATACTCATGAAATTTCTATTGAGCTATTATGATGATGATTATATAAGGGCTAGACCCTATGACCTAAACTAAGTATCATTGATAAATAAATACATTAAAGACATTTCAAGAAGGGACTTAGCTTAGCACCGAGTGATCTTGTATGCGAGGGGGTGACACTTTCCTACATAAGGAAGGTAAGGTTCAGTACGGTTCTCACGGGGTGGATAGCCTCATGACCCAAATAGGGTGTAGAGTTATGTTTCCAATGTTTCCCCAAGTTCCTTAACTATGTTTCCACCATAGGAATACTAGCTAGTGGATCCACCTAGATGCTACTTTTCATGTTAGGTTCTATCTTGGCAGGTAGACCACCTTCCATCGGTGTAAGGTTTTACAAAACCGGATTGCACATTTTCTCATGTGGTCTATGTCGGTTAAGGCGAGTGTTCCCTAAACTAAAATGAAGTATTAATGTATAAACTAACTAAAGTGACTTGAGGGGTTTGACTTAGCTTAGGTAGGGGTACGGGACTCTACCTATGTCTTGCACTAGTTTGCCTTGATAAGAGTTTTAGGAGGTTAATATTATGTATGTAAATGATGATAAATGTAAATAATCTTATAAGATGATTATGATGCTTATGAATATGTAATTGGTCTTTATTTATTGAACTTATGTGTATTTGAAGGCTATGTTATGTGAAGTGAGTTACTATTTATGGTTCTTGTTGGGTTACTTGATTGAGTAATGTTTTGGGGCTTTGCTTGGTTATTGGACTTGTTGACTTTATGATGATTTATGATTAGTTGTCTTGCTTTGCTATTTACATGATGGACTCTTATTCATACTTGTGATTTTATTACTTTGTGATAGAGTTATATGAGATTATAGGTTCAAATATATTGATATGCATATAGCTTTATTTGAATTTTTGAGCATGCCTAAATGATTGATATGGTTTGTTGATTGTGCATAAGTCTTTAAAGAGGTAAAATGACATGATTTAACTAAATGTCCCTTTCTAGCATGCTTTGTTGTTATATGTGCATATGGTCTCATTCTTAGTACATGTGGCGTACTAACCCCATTTTCTCCCTTTTCCCCACTAACATTTTAGGTTCTGGTTGTTGAGGTTTCGTTCGAGGCGACTTAAAGGAAGCTTGGATATTCTATACCATCCAAACGGCAGGTCCTCATTTGGCCGAGGGCGATGCCAATATTCTAGTTACAGATTTGCTTAGCTTTTAAGACGCTTATGTTTATTCTATCTTTCATTTGAGGACAAGTTGTATATGCCTATATTGGCTTCCTTATATTGATGTAGGGTTATGCCCAAATTGCTATTGTTATTGTAGATGGTTATGAGATGAGACAGATTTTATGACTCTATTCTATTTTATATATGTATGTGAATAAGAAGGGTATATGTATACTCGATATTAATAATATTATGTGTATGTAGAGGTCTATGTAAACCTCAACGTAGAAATAGTAAAAGTTTTAAATTCAACCGTATTTTTGACTTATCAATGCAATGATGAAATAAGGGTCTAGTCTTAGTCCTCAAAGAGGATGACGACGCCGGTTACGTCTAGGGGGTAAACACGGATGTGACAAACTTGGTATCAGAGCATGATGTTAATTATCCATGATAAGTATGTCTCTCTCAACCACGTCTATGTAGATTCATACTCATAATTGTGAAGCGCACCACACTTATGAATAGGAATCTATATGATGCTTAGGAATCTCTCTCTTTCTTGGAAATCCAATGTTGTGCCTCTAGAGTAATTATTATGTGCTTTCACCTAAACCTTGCATTTTGGTTATAGGAAATGAATACTCGGAGGAATGCGGCTCGAAGGCTTGAGGATGAGGTTGCTAATGCGGGAGCTCCTCCCCGTGTTGATCAAGATCCTCAACTTGAAGAGGAAGTTAATGTTGAACAAGTTTCGACCAATCCTCCACCTTTGACGGATGGTGAGATAAGGGCTGCCTTTATCTAAATGGCCCAAGCCATTACTACTCAAGCTCAAGCCGCTACTATTAAAGCCCAAGCTAAGACGACCCAGGCTAATCGGGAGGTAGTACCCCGAGCCAATCAACAAGTCTCTACCACGACATCTCGTCTAAGGGACTTCACTCGAATGAACCCTCCTACTTTCTATGGGTCTAGGGTGGATGAGGACCCCCAAGGGTTCATCGATGAAGTTTATAAGATACTATTTGCCATGGGTTTAAGCACTAGTGAGAAGGCCGAGTTAGCCACATATCAACTCAAGGATGTGGCTCAAACTTGGTATGTTCAATGGAGGGACAATAGGTCTCTTCGGGGTGGACCGGTGACTTGGGAGATCTTCAAGAAGGCATTCCTTGATCTGTTATTTCCTAGGGAGATGAGGGAATCTAAAGTGGTGGAGTTCATCAACCTTCGTCAAATAGGTATGAGTGTTCTTGAGTACTCCATGAAATTTACTCAACTGTTAAAATATGCTCCTTCTTTGGTTTCCGATCCTAGAGATGAAATGAGCCATTTTGTGACGGGGGTGATGGAGGATTTGCAAGAGGAGTGTCATTCGGCTATGCTACATGACAACTTAAAAATCTCTCTTCTTATGGTGCATGCTAGGCAAGTGGAGGAGGCAAGGGCTAGGAGGAAAAGTAGAGATGCAAAAAGGGCAAAATCTCATGATGGTGGTTCTTCTAAGAATAGGCTTGAGATTATAGACAAGCCTAGGTTCAATAAGAGTTTATCTAATCAAGTTCCAACCAAGTTCCCTAAGGCTCGTAATGAAAAGGGTGCAAACTCTAAGCCTCAAAAGGTAAAAGGTACTATATCACCAAATGAGAAGCCAACTTGTGGTGAGTGTGGAAACAAGCATTATGGTGCTTGCCTCATTGGGACGGATAAATCCTTTAGTTGTGGGAAAGTTGGCACAAGATTCGAGATTGACCTAATATGAAGGGCCAACACAAGGGTGGTCAAGCTCAAGCAAGTAGTTCTACTGATGCTCCTAAGAAGAACCGCTTCTATGCTCTTCGTACTAGGGGTGAGCAAGAGACCTCTCCCGATATGGTGACAGGTATGTTAAAAGTCTTTTCTATTGATGTCTATGCTTTACTTTATCCGGTTGCTACTTTGTCTTTTGTTACACCTCTTGTAGCTAAAAAGTTTGATACTTTACCCGACATTTTGCATGAACCCTTTCTAGTGTCTACTCCGGTGGGTGAGTCGATAGTTGCAAAGAGGGTATATAGGAATTGTCCTATCATGTTGCCTAATAGAGTTTCCAATGTTGATCTAGTAGAACTAGATATGGTTGATTTTGATATTATTTTGGATATGGATTCGTTGCATTCTTGTTTCGCCACTATTGATTATAGAACGAGGGTGGTGAGGTTTAATTTCCCAAACGAAACCGTTGTTGAGTGGAATGGGGGAAGTTCTATTCATAGAGGTCGTATCATTTCTTGTTTGAAAACTTGCAAATTGATCTCTAAGGGCTGCCTATATCATATAATAAGAGTCCAAGATCTTGACTCCGAATTCCTCCCATTGATTCGGTCCCCGTAGTGAGTGAATTTCCAGAGGTCTTCCCTAATAACCTTCTTGGTATTCCTCCCGAACGGAAAATTGACTTTGTTATCAATTTTCTACCGGCAAAAAAACCCATTTCAATTCCTCCTTGTCGGATGGCTCCGGCCGAATTGAAGGAGTTGAAGTCACAACTCAAAGATTTATAAGATAAGGGCTTCATAAGGCCTAGTATTTATCCATGGGGTGCTCCGGTTTTGTTTGTGAAGAAGAAGGATGGATCCTTGAGAATGTTTATTGATTATCGCCAACTCAACAAAGTCACTATTAAGAACAAGTATCCCTTCCCTCGGATTGACGACTTGTTTGATCAACTCCAAGGGGCAAGCTACTTTTCAAAAATCGACTTGAGATTGCGGTATCACAAACTTAGGCTGAGAGATGAGGATATACCAAAAATGGTATTCAAAACTAGATATGGGTACTACGAGTTCTTAGTTATGTCCTTTAGTCTCACTAATGCTCCGGCGGCGTTTATTAACCTATTGAACAGGGTGTTTCGAAGTTACCTAGATTCATTTGCCATTGTGTTCATTGACGACATGTTGGTATATTCGAAAAATGAGAGTGATCACATGGGTCATTTGAGGGTTGTATTGCAAACCCTTAAAGAGCATCAATTATTTGCCAAGTATAGAGAATGTGATTTTTGGTTGAGGTCGGTGGCATTTCTTGGTCTTATCATCTCTAGTGAGGGAGTTGAGGTTGATCCAAGGAAAACAGAGGCGGTAAGAAATTGGCCAAGACCATTGACTCCAACCGACATTAGGAGTTTCTTGGGTCTAGCGGGTTATTATCGGAGGTTTGTGGATACTTTTGCGTCCATTGCATCTCCCTTGACAGCTTTGATCCAAAAGATCAAGAAGTTTGAGTGGTCGGAAGCATGTGAAAAGAGCTTCCAAATATTGAATGATAGGCTTACTTCGCTCCGGTGTTTACTTTACCGGAGGGTACAAAGGGCTTCGATGTGTATTGTGATGCATCCCGTTTGGGTTTGGGTGTGTGCTTATGCAACATGGGAAGGTGATTGCCTATGTTTCTAGGCAACTTAAGGTGAATGAGAGGAACTATACCACTCATGATCTTGAGTTAGTGTCCGTGGTGTTTGCTTTGAAAATTTGGAGGAATTATTTGTATAGTGTCCAGGTTGATGTGTTTACCGATCATAAAAGTCTCCAATATGTGTTTACCCAAAATGAGTTGAATCTCCGACAAAGAAGGTGGATAGAGTTGTTGAAAGACTATGATATGAGTGTTCTGTATCACCCCGGCAAGGTCAATGTGCTAGCGGATGCTCTAAGTCGTATGACTATGGGTAGTGTGTCGCATATTGAAGAACCCAAGAAAGACCTAGTGAAAGATGTTCATAGGTTGTCTAGGTTGGATGGTAGATTGGAAGGTTCTCCTAATGGTGGTGTAATGGTCTATCATAACTCCGAATCATCCTTGGTTGTTGAGGTGAAGTGCAAACAACACCTTGATCAACCATTAATGGAGTTGAAAGAATCGGTTCTTGGAAGTTTAATGAGTCATTCTCCTTGGGGGGATGGTGTTTTGAGATATCAAGGGCGGTTGTGTGTTCTAAGGTTGATGATTTGAGGAACCGTATCCTTGAGTAAGCTCATGGGTCTCACTATTCCATGCATCCGGGGTCAACAAAGATGTATCATGACCTCAGGGAGGTGTATTGTTGGGAAGGTTTGAAAAGGGACATAGCGGAGTTTGTTGCCAAGTGTCCAAATTGCAAACAAGTGAAAGCCGTGCATCTAAAATCGGGTGGCTTACTACAAGAAATCCAAATTCCTACTTGGAAGTGGGAATACATCAATTTGGATTTTGTGGTAGGTCTGTCTAAGACTCAAAAGCAATATGACTCCATATGGGTGGTGGTTGATAGGTTGACCATGTCCGCTCATGTTATTCTCGTCAAGTCTACTTATTCGGCGGAAGATTATGCTAATATCTCCATAGATGAGATTGTGTGTCGCCATGGTATTCCGTTATCAATCATATCAAATAGGGGTGCACAATTCATATCTAGGTTTTAGAGGCCGTTTCAAGAAGGGTTGGGTACTAAGGTGAAGTTGAGTACCGCTTTTCATCCCCAAACGGATGGTCAAGTGGAACGTACTATTCAACCCTTGAGGATATTCTTAGAGATTGTGTCATCGATTTCAAAGGGATTTGGGATAAGTACTTGACTTTGGTAGAGTTTGCTTACAATAATTATTTTCATTCATCCATTTCCATGGCTCCCTATGAAGCCTTGTATGGTAGGAGGTGTAGGTCTTCTATTGGGTGGTTTGAAGTCGGTGAGTCTTCAATTCTTGGTCCCGATTTGATTTATAAGACTTTGGAAAAAGTTCATATTAGAAGAAATCACTTGCAAACGGCCTATAGTCGGCAAAAGTCTTATGCCGATCATAGAGGAGGATCTTGAGTTTGAAGAAGTGATAAGGTGTATTTGAAAATTTCACCTATGAAGGGAGTTGTTAGATTTGGCAAGAAAGGGAAGTTAATCCTCGTTATGTGGGTCCCTATGAAATCTTGCAAAGGGTTGGTAAGGTTGCCTATGAGTTGAGGTTCCTATGAATTGGCTTCGGTTCATCCGGTTTTCATGTTTCTATGCTTAAGAAGTGTGTCGGTGATCCCGAGTCCATTCTTCCTATTGAGGGTCTTGGTGTCAAGATAACCTCTCTTATGAGGAGGTCCGGTTCAAATCCTTATAGGCAAGTAAAAGGTTGAGGAACAAAGAGGTTGTATCCGTAAAAGTATTATGGAAAAATCACCTAGTTGAGGGTGCAACATGGGAGGCCGAGGCCGACATGAAGTCCCGTTACCCTCATCTTTTTGATAATTAAGGTTAGTCATTTTTTTAATAATATAAATATGACTAGAAATTGAAGTTCTTGATTTTTGGGTGAAGTTTTGCAAAATGTGCATTTTTAATACTTCACAGTGAAGTTACAGTGAATAGTGCCTTTGAACTTGAAATTTTTGCTTTTGGCTTGTTTTGAGTTATGTTGTGCATTTTGACATGGTGAGTCTTTATGAAATAATGTATGGCATGTTGATAAGTTACTTGATTCTAATTGACTCATATATGTCATGTTGAGCTCATATTGTTGTTGTGAGAAGAAATGCCTCATGAAGTAATGTTTGAGTCACATAATTGGTAATTGAAGTTTTGAATTGCCTTGATTTAAATGATATGTATTATGTTGTATTGCATTGATGTTGTTGGATGCTAGTCTTGAGTCTATTCCTTCCTTCAAAAGAGTTTTATGTCATTCGGGGACGAATGTTCCTAAGGGGGGATAATGTAACACTTTGGAAATTCAAGACGTGGCGTAAAGCCTAGCATAGGTGTCACGAAGCTAAACACTGTTTTAAGGTTATTTTTATCAATATAGGTCATTTAGGAAGTTTATAAACCAAAACGTCCAAGAACGTCCATGACGTTCAGAAGTTGGTTCAAAGAGGTACTAGCTTGCCTTAGCCTATTTGACTAGTTTTTAAGAGTTGGAAATTATGAAATTTGTGAAAATGTGTGTGACACGTGTTATAGATGTTTAATAGTCGTAATGTATGGGTACGACTCCGCAAGGACCAACCAAGGCCCTTGAGGAGGACCCCTTCAGGTTGAGGCAACACAGCCTGGGCAGTGTGCATCGACGGGGCAACCGACGGTCCATGTGTGGACTGACGGGGCGTCGATGCCACCGTCGTCCACACTTAGCAAACATGGGGAATCCCTTGCCTGCACAAGTCTCTCTGAGATGACGGATGTGCAGGAGGGGGGCCAAACGTCTACTCATAGACGCCCGTCGACGGGGTTCCGTTTGTGAGGAACCTGATTTTCCTGCACGTTTTTAATTAGGTTCATTTAATTAGTTAAGGGGTTAGGTGGTTAATTATGGGATTAAGGGGGCCTAATTAAGTTAGTTAACTTCCCATATAAAGTCCCCAACCCCATTAAATTAATTAGAACTCCTAAAACAATTCCTCTACCTTCTCTCTTCTTTCTCTCTCTATTGAAAGACTCCATTGAAAGCTAACTCAAGGAAGGGAATTGGGGGATGGAAAGGGACAATTTCATCTCCAAATCTTCACCAAAACGTTGAGGTATGGGATCTATTCACCTTTAAGACCTGTTTCCTCAAAGGGTTAATTCAAATTGTTTTCAAAACTAGAGTTTTCAAATGGGTTTCATCCAATTCTTAATTTTAGTTATGAATTGAGTTGTTGATGTTTTATTTAGGTTATATTGAATAGATTAACATGTATTTTAACTTGACTATGGTAATTGTTGATGGTCTTGTCTAAATTGAAGAACATGACCTATACCCTTAACCCTAGGTTGTGATCTTGACCTATATTGTATAATGTTCATTCAATTGACTTGATTATAGGTTGAATTACTACTAGATGATGTTGTTATGCTAATCATGAATTAATTAGAATGATGTATAGTGTTTCATGCTAGTTCTTGAAAGTAGTCTAGGGTATGATGAATTGACTTAATCCTAAGCTTTGATCTATTATCGAATTGTGATGTAGCGATTATTTTAGCCTTGTGATTTTATTGATTATTGAATTATGGTGACTTGATGACCTAATTGAGTTGAACTAAGGTTGTTGGTAAGACCTTGATGATGAATTGTGAAGGAGACTTGGTAAGTCTTGTGATCCCTATACTTTGCTTCAATTATGATTAATTGTGATTAAGTCATGATGATTGTGTTGGAGTATGCCTTGTTAGGATTGATAGGGTGGTATGATGTTGAATTGAAATGTCTTGTTATGGTTGTGAGGTTGATTAAGATGTAAAGTTATAAGGATGATGGTGATTACCAATGTGCCTTATTATGAAAGAGTATGTAATGTGTTAACCTTACTTATGTGAATTGTGATGAAAGGATTATACTCATGCAATTCCTATTGAGCCATTATGATGATGATTATACAAGGGCTAGACCCTATGACCTAAACTAAGTTATGATTGATAAATAAATACATTAAAGACATTTCAATAAGGGACTTAGTTAGCACCGAGTGATCTTGTATGTGAGGGGGTGACACTTTCCCACATAGGGAAGGTAGGGTTCACTACATTTCTCATAGGGTGGATAGCCTCATGACCCAAATAGGGTGTAGATGATGTTTCCAATGTTGCCCCAAGTTCCTTAACTATGTTCCCACCATAGGAATACTAGCTAGTGGATCCACCTAGATGCTACGTTTCATGTTAGGCTCTATCTTGGCCGGTACACCACCTTCCATCGGTGTAAGGTTTTACAACACCGGATTCCACATTAGATCATGTGGTCTATGTCGTTAAG
>JAJJBR010002323.1:5039090-5064780 GCA_022817965.1 Solanum lycopersicoides
AGAAGAAGGATGGATCCTTGAGAATGTTTATTGATTATCGCCAACTCAACAAAGTCACTATTAAGAACAAGTATCCCTTCCCTCGGATTGACGACTTGTTTGATCAACTCCAAGGGGCAAGCTACTTTTCAAAAATCGACTTGAGATTGCGGTATCACAAACTTAGGCTGAGAGATGAGGATATACCAAAAATGGTATTCAAAACTAGATATGGGTACTACGAGTTCTTAGTTATGTCCTTTAGTCTCACTAATGCTCCGGCGGCGTTTATTAACCTATTGAACAGGGTGTTTCGAAGTTACCTAGATTCATTTGCCATTGTGTTCATTGACGACATGTTGGTATATTCGAAAAATGAGAGTGATCACATGGGTCATTTGAGGGTTGTATTGCAAACCCTTAAAGAGCATCAATTATTTGCCAAGTATAGAGAATGTGATTTTTGGTTGAGGTCGGTGGCATTTCTTGGTCTTATCATCTCTAGTGAGGGAGTTGAGGTTGATCCAAGGAAAACAGAGGCGGTAAGAAATTGGCCAAGACCATTGACTCCAACCGACATTAGGAGTTTCTTGGGTCTAGCGGGTTATTATCGGAGGTTTGTGGATACTTTTGCGTCCATTGCATCTCCCTTGACAGCTTTGATCCAAAAGATCAAGAAGTTTGAGTGGTCGGAAGCATGTGAAAAGAGCTTCCAAATATTGAATGATAGGCTTACTTTCGCTCCGGTGTTTACTTTACCGGAGGGTACAAAGGGCTTCGATGTGTATTGTGATGCATCCCGTTTGGGTTTGGGTGTGTGCTTATGCAACATGGGAAGGTGATTGCCTATGTTTCTAGGCAACTTAAGGTGAATGAGAGGAACTATACCACTCATGATCTTGAGTTAGTGTCCGTGGTGTTTGCTTTGAAAATTTGGAGGAATTATTTGTATAGTGTCCATGTTGATGTGTTTACCGATCATAAAAGTCTCCAATATGTGTTTACCCAAAATGAGTTGAATCTCCGACAAAGAAGGTGGATAGAGTTGTTGAAAGACTATGATATGAGTGTTCTGTATCACCCCGGCAAGGTCAATGTGCTAGCGGATGCTCTAAGTCGTATGACTATGGGTAGTGTGTCGCATATTGAAGAACCCAAGAAAGACCTAGTGAAAGATGTTCATAGGTTGTCTAGGTTGGATGGTAGATTGGAAGGTTCTCCTAATGGTGGTGTAATGGTCTATCATAACTCCGAATCATCCTTGGTTGTTGAGGTGAAGTGCAAACAACACCTTGATCAACCATTAATGGAGTTGAAAGAATCGGTTCTTGGAAAGTTTAATGAGTCATTCTCCTTGGGGGGGATGGTGTTTTGAGATATCAAGGGCGGTTGTGTGTTCTAAGGTTGATGATTTGAGGAACCGTATCCTTGAGTAAGCTCATGGGTCTCACTATTCCATTCATCCGGGGTCAACAAAGATGTATCATGACCTTAGGGAGGTGTATTGTTGGGAAGGTTTGAAAAGGGACATAGCGGAGTTTGTTGCCAAGTGTCCAAATTGCAAACAAGTGAAAGCCGAGCATCTAAAATCGGGTGGCTTACTACAAGAAATCCAAATTCCTACTTGGAAGTGGGAATACATCAATTTGGATTTTGTGGTAGGTCTGTCTAAGACTCAAAAGCAATATGACTCCATATGGGTGGTGGTTGATAGGTTGACCATGTCCGCTCATGTTATTCTCGTCAAGTCTACTTATTCGGCGGAAGATTATGCTAATATCTCCATAGATGAGATTGTGTGTCGCCATGGTATTCCGTTATCAATCATATCAAATAGGGGTGCACAATTCATATCTAGGTTTTAGAGGCCGTTTCAAGAAGGGTTGGGTACTAAGGTGAAGTTGAGTACCGCTTTTCATCCCCAAACGGATGGTCAAGTGGAACGTACTATTCCAACCCTTGAGGATATTCTTAGAGATTGTGTCATCGATTTCAAAGGGATTTGGGATAAGTACTTGACTTTGGTAGAGTTTGCTTACAATAATTATTTTCATTCATCCATTTCCATGGCTCCCTATGAAGCCTTGTATGGTAGGAGGTGTAGGTCTTCTATTGGGTGGTTTGAAGTCGGTGAGTCTTCAATTCTTGGTCCCGATTTGATTTATAAGACTTTGGAAAAAGTTCATATTAGAAGAAATCACTTGCAAACGGCCTATAGTCGGCAAAAGTCTTATGCCGATCATAAGAGGATGGATCTTGAGTTTGAAGAATGTGATAAGGTGTATTTGAAAATTTCACCTATGAAGGGAGTTGTTAGATTTGGCAAGACAGGGAAGTTAATTCCTCGTTATGTTGGTCCCTATGAAATCTTGCAAAGGGTTGGTAAGGTTGCCTATGAGTTGAGGTTTCCTAATGAATTGGCTTCGGTTCATCCGGTATTTCATGTTTCTATGCTTAAGAAGTGTGTCGGTGATCCCGAGTCCATTCTTCCTATTGAGGGTCTTGGTGTCAAAGATAACCTCTCTTATGAGGAGGTCCCGGTTCAAATCCTTTATAGGCAAGTAAAAAGGTTGAGGAACAAAGAGGTTGTATCCGTAAAAGTATTATGGAAAAATCACCTAGTTGAGGGTGCAACATGGGAGGCCGAGGCCGACATGAAGTCCCGTTACCCTCATCTTTTTGATAATTAAGGTTAGTCATTATTTTTAATAATATAAATATGACTAGAAATTGAAGTTCCTTGATTTTTGGGTGAAGTTTTGCAAAATGTGCATTTTTTAATACTTCACAGTGAAGTTACAGTGAATAGTGCCTTTGAACTTGAAATTTTTGCTTTTGGCTTGTTTTGAGTTATGTTGTGCATTTTGACATGGTGAGTCTTTATGAAATAATGTATGGCATGTTGATAAGTTTATCTTGATTCTAATTGACTCATATATGTCATGTTGAGCTCATATTGTTGTTGTGAGAAGAAAATGCCTCATGAAGTAATGTGTGAGTCACATAATTGGTAATTGAAGTTTTGAATTTCCTTGATTTAAATGATATGTATTATGTTGTATTGCATTGATGGTTGTTGGAATGCTAGTCTTGAGTCTATTCCTTCCTTCAAAAGAGTTTTAATGTCATTCGGGGACGAATGTTCCTAAGGGGGGGATAATGTAACACTTTGGAAATTCAAGACGTGGCGTAAAGCCTAGCATAGGTGTCACGAAGCCTAAACACTGTTTTAAGGTTATTTTTATCAATATAGGTCATTTAGGAAGTTTATAAACCAAAACGTCCAAGAACGTCCATGACGTTCAGAAGTTGGTTCAAAGAGGTACTAGCTTGCCTTAGCCTATTTGACTAGTTTTTAAGAGTTGGAAATTTATGAAATTTTGTGAAAATGTGTGTGACACGTGTTATAGATGTTTAATAGTCGTAATGTATGGGTACGACTCCGCAAGGACCAACCAAGGTCCCTTGAGGAGGACCCCTTCAGGTTGAGGCAACACAGCCTGGGCAGTGTGCATCGACGGGGCAACCGACGGTCCATGTGTGGACTGACGGGGCGTCGATGCCACCGTCGTCCCACACTTAGCAAACATGGGGAATCCCTTGCCTGCACAAGTCTCTCTGAGATGACGGATGTGCAGGAGGGGGGCCAAACGTCTACTCATAGACGACCCGTCGACGGGGTTCCGTTTGTGAGGAACCTGATTTTCCTGCACGTTTTTTAATTAGGTTCATTTAATTAGTTAAGGGGTTAGGTGGTTAATTATGGGATTAAGGGGGCCTAATTAAGTTAGTTAACTTCCCATATAAAGTCCCCAACCCCATTAAATTAATTAGAACTCCTAAAACAATTCCTCTACCTTCTCTCTTCTTTCTCTCTCTATTGAAAGACTCCATTGAAAGCTAACTCAAGGAAGGGAATTGGGGGATGGAAAGGGACAATTTCATCTCCAAATCTTCACCAAAACGTTGAGGTATGGGATCTATTCACCTTTAAGACCTGTTTCCTCAAAGGGTTAATTCAAATTGTTTTCAAAACTAGAGTTTTCAAATGGGTTTCATCCAATTCTTAATTTTATGTTATGAATTGAGTTGTTGATGTTTTATTTAGGTTATATTGAATAGATTAACATGTATTTTAACTTGACTATGGTAATTGTTGATGGTCTTGTCTAAATTGAAGAACATGACCCTATACCCTTAACCCTAGGTTGTGATCTTGACCTATATTGTATAATGTTCATTCAATTGACTTGATTATAGGTTGAATTACTACTAGATGATGTTGTTATGCTAATCATGAATTAATTAGAATGATGTATAGTGTTTCATGCTAGTTCTTGAAAAGTAGTCTAGGGTATGATGAATTGACTTAATCCTAAGCTTTGATCTATTATCGAATTGTGATGTAGCGATTATTTTAGCCTTGTGATTTTATTGATTATTGAATTATGGTGACTTGATGACCTAATTGAGTTGAACTAAGGATTGTTGGTAAGACCTTGATGATGAATTGTGAAGGAGACTTGGTAAGTCTTGTGATCCCTATACTTTGCTTCAATTATGATTAATTGTGATTAAGTCATGATGATTGTGTTGGAGTATGCCTTGTTCAGGATTGATAGGGTGGTATGATGTTGAATTGAAATGTCTTGTGTATGGTTGTGAGGTTGATTAAGATGTAAAGTTATAAGGATGATGGTGATTACCAATGTGTCTTATTATGAAAGAGTATGTAATGTGTTAACCTTACTTATGTGAATTGTGATGAAAGGATTGTACTCATGCAATTCCTATTGAGCCATTATGATGATGATTATACAAGGGCTAGACCCTATGACCTAAACTAAGTTATGATTGATAAATAAATACATTAAAGACATTTCAATAAGGGACTTAGTTTAGCACCGAGTGATCTTGTATGTGAGGGGGTGACACTTTCCCACATAGGGAAGGTAGGGTTCACTACATTTCTCATAGGGTGGATAGCCTCATGACCCAAATAGGGTGTAGATTGATGTTTCCAATGTTGCCCCAAGTTCCTTAACTATGTTCCCACCATAGGAATACTAGCTAGTGGATCCACCTAGATGCTACGTTTCATGTTAGGCTCTATCTTGGCCGGTACACCACCTTCCATCGGTGTAAGGTTTTACAACACCGGATTCCACATTAGATCATGTGGTCTATGTCGTTTAAGGCAAGTGTTCCCTAAACAAAATAAAGTATGATGTATAAACTAACTAAAGTGACTTGAGGGGTTTGACTTAGCTTAGGTAGGGGTATGGGACTTTACCTATGCCTTGCACTAGTTTGCCTTGATAAGAGCTTTAGGAGGTTAATATTATGTATGTAAATGATGATAAATGTAAATGATCTTATAAGATGATTATGATGTTTATGAATATGTGATTGGTCTTTATTGATTGAACTTATGTGTATTTGAAGGCTATGTTATGTGAAGGGAGTTACTATTTATGGCTCTTGTTGGGTTACTTGATTGAGTAAGGTTATGGGGCTTTGCTTGGTTATTGCACTTTTTGACTTTATGAGGATTTATGATTAGTTGTCTTGCTTTGCTATTTACATGATGGACTCTTATTCATACTTGTGATGTTATTACATGGTGATAGAGTTATATGAGATTATAGGTTCAAGTATATTGATATGCATATAGCTTGCTTTGACTTGTTGAACATGCCTAAATGATTGGTATGGTTTGTTGATTGTGCATAAGTCTTTAAAGAGGTAAAATGGCATGATTTAACTAAATGTCTCTTTTTAGTATGATGTTTTGTTATATGAACATATGGTCTCATACTTAGTACATGTGGCGTACTAACCCCATTTTTTCCCTTTTCCCCAAATATTTTAGGTTTCGGTCATTGAGGTTTCGTTCAAGGCGACTTAAAGGATTCTTGAATATTCTCTCCCATAAAAGTGGTAGGTCCTCATTTGGCCGAGGGCGATGCCAATATTCTAGTTACGAATTTGCTTAGCTTTTAAGACACTTATGTTTAATCTATCTTTCATTTGAGGACAAGTTGTATAAGCCTATATTGGCTTCCTTATATTTATGTTGGGCTATGCCCAAATTGCTATTGTCATTGTATATGGTTATGAGATAGAGACAAATTTTATGACTCTATTCTATCTTATATATGTATGTGAAATAAAAGTAGAAGACTAAGTAATCTTCTTATACGAAGGGTCTATGTATGCTTGATATTAAAACTATTACGTGTATGTAGAGGTCTATGTAAACCTCAACGCAGAAATAGTAAAAGTTTTAAATTCTTCTGTATTTTTGACTTATTAATGCAATGAAGAAAACTAAGGGGCTAGTCTTAATCCTCAAAGAGGAAGACAACGCCGGTTACGTCTAGGGGGTGAACCCGGATGTTACATTAGTCTTAAGGTTAGAATCCTCCTAATCCTGAACGGAGTCACCATTCTGGTTTAATTCGGAAAAATATTTTTACATAGTTTTTGACTTGTTTAGGAGTCGCCACTTTATTTTGAAAAAATTAAGAAAAAACTTTATTTTCAAAAGACTTAAAACAAGAAATCAATTGAAAAACTTAAAAGGGGGTTCGGGATTCTTATTTATATTTTAGGAAGGTTTTTACGGCACCTAAAATATTCACTAACTCGTGATTATCCGACAACTAACTTGGTTTGGCTAATATATTTAATGTGTTTGAAATCCGTGAAATATCAACTTATCTTCTAAATGAGATATTAAACTTGTACCATTTTACTTAGTTAAATTGGTTTAAAAAGTACGTGATTTAGTTGAATTGTTAAAACAAAATAACGT
Source organism: Solanum lycopersicoides (assembly GCA_022817965.1). Lineage (NCBI taxonomy): Eukaryota > Viridiplantae > Streptophyta > Magnoliopsida > Solanales > Solanaceae > Solanum > Solanum lycopersicoides. The sequence continues at coordinate 5,045,887 of JAJJBR010002323.1, forward strand.
CTTGCGGGGGATTTGGATTCATTAAACCTAAGACTAAACCACAAATATCAATCAACAAATAGAAGTTAAAGTAAAAGAGACAGAGAGAGCTGGGTCCAAATCTGGTTTTTGTCCGTCTGGACCGGTATTTGGACCCATTTTGTTTTTAGGCCTTAGGCCTATTTAATTTGTACCTGTCCTACACTAAACAAAATAGTAAGGAATAAATAAATAAAAACGACAGGGGCTTAGGCCCAAAAGAACAAAATACAAAACTTGAAAATAATTTTGGTCTTCTTGGCCAACAATCTTCAACTTCTGACTGGTTTCGAATTCTCCTCATCTCGAGACCTGTACGTTGATTCTATTGACTACTCGACAAAAGGGAAGGATTGTTCCTCCATGGACCAAAGAAAAATGTGGAGGTGAGGTCCATGGGACCCAGACATATTTTAGATGCAATAAAACAAGCATGGATTAAAACTTAAATAACAATACTCAAACCATAGCTAAATAAATTTTCAAAACTCTCATGTGATATATGCATTCGGAAGTAAGCTGCACTAGTCAAGCATTTAAAAAGCCTTGATGAAATGAACCAAAAGAAAGGTAGTTTAAATCCAAGTAACTTTCCTTTATGATATGCTAAAATCTAATTCAGTAATTCTCTTAACATTAAGACATTAACGAGTTAGCTTATAAAGAGATGGTCATCCCAAACATTTTAACCTCCTCTCCTAATAGACTCTAAGAACCAATAAAAAGGGGACAAAACAACAACAAGAAGGAATAAAAAACTCTTAAATTGCTAGGTATACTTACTGCCAATAACTAATTTAGAAACGAAACACTCTTGTTATTACTTAAGGCAGCCTTTACGAACAAATAATCAGGCAATTCCTAGGCCAAAACAGGAACTAATTACGGAAAAGGGGCGTCCAAAAAAATACAACAAAGAAGGGAGAAAATATGATTCAAAACGAGAGAGGGAAAGAATTTTCATGTGGACATTTGCGAACGGCAACTCACTGCTGATTTGAACCTTAAAACATCGACCAAACTAAACAAATAGAAAATAATGAAGAAACAGTTTATCAATTAAAATTTTAAAGCACACTAAAAAAAAAACGGAAGAAAGGCTACACATTCACAATCTTTGCATACTCACTATCTATCCAAGAAACAAACTGGAAACTCGCACAAGGGTAACGGAAAAGACTGTAATGTGCAGAAAATCAGATTCATTTATTTTTTTTACTAACAAGAAAAGATGACACAAAACCAAGCGAAGCTTAACATGCAAGGCTAAATCATCAAGTACCATAAAAATATAAGCATAACAAGTTCAAGTCGTCCGAAACCACAATGATACACATCAACGGGATTAACCGGAGAATTGCGATTTCTAAACATTAGCGGAACGAAATGGGATAAAAGATGAAGAGAAGGCCGTCGAGAGAGGAGTGTTACCTTCTTGTGTGCAACGAACTGAAACAACGAGTTGAGAGCGATTCCACAACCACGAGACTCAAATTTCGAACGAGAAAATGAAGGTCTGGGCGGGATCTAAGACCCCAATACAGACACTGGAAAACTTTTCTGTTTACAAAGTTATTTAGTGTATTTAAAGTGTTTTTCTCAGCTTCTTAATGTCTTCCTGCTAGTTGAGAAAAAATACTAGGAAAAAATTCCAACTCGAAAAATCAATCTCACACTTTCCTCTATGTTCTATGCCTCTTTTTTTTTTCTTTTAAGATTTTAGCTCTAGAAAATTTTTCAGAAATAAAAAAGCCCCCTTAACATAGAAGAAGAGACCAACTTATATCGAGGAAAAATAAAGGGCAACACTTTTGGAAGGGAAAAGGGCGAAGCTCGAAAAACGAATCAAAACCCCATCCCCAAATTGAAATTCAAAAATCCTTCACCAACAAAGGGAGACATACTTTTTCTGAAATTTGGACCCTTTCAAGAAGAGGAAAGGGCGACAGACGGCTGGGATGGTTCCGTCGTCCTTGCCGCTACATGTTAAATCCAGCGACCACAAGGACAAAGATTTACAACCTCTTTTGCTGCAAGGCTGTGTGCGCAAACTATTGTACGGGCTTGGAGAGGAAGACGAGACAGATAAAGCTGCTGCTTTTCCGTGAATCTCTCTGCTTGAACATCTCGCGTGAGGCGCGTCGCTGGGGTTGCTTCGCTGTGCAGATGCTGGAGACGATTCTGGGTTTCTTTAGTGAAGGAGAAAGGGATGTGTCAGGTCGGTTGTAAAGTTGGGTTGGACATATTGTATTGGTCATGGGCTGGTCGGTTTGCTGTTTTTGTATTGGGCATTTTGAAAGTGGGAAGGGGGAATTTCATTTGGGAAGGGAATTGAAGTGATTTAGAGTGGGAGTTGGATTGGGCGTAAGAACAAAATGGGCTGTCTGGAGGGCAAATTTTAATTAACAAATGATCTAGAACCACAATTATGCTATAATTAACAAATGATATAAACTAAATAATGTCAATAAATCACAATTATGCTAGACCAAATTAATATTACTAAAATTAACATCTTTTCGAGACGATTTTGAATATTCACCAAAAAATATAATAATAACATACATAATTAGATAAAACATATTTATCATTTAAGATTTACAAAATGACTAGAATTACCTCAAAATAAACTTGCAAAATATTTCAAATTTTATAACACTAATTATTATAAATCTTTTTGGAAATTAAGAAGCTCGAAGATTAATTTATCGGGGAGGGTCAAAATTGGGCGTCAACAATGGTTTTAGACATATGCGATCAATGATTTTCATTTTATTATTATCTATATATGTGGCAAACTACAAGCTTTGTTTAGGAAAGGTAGTTCTAAAGTAACAATGGATTTTTGAAATGACGATAGACGAATATATTGATTGTGTATTACATGATAATTTGTTATATACTTCTTATGCTAGCTGTTTTTTTTCAAAAGTATCTTGAATTAATGTAGGATGATAACTAAATCTTCTTAGAAGACAAGTAGTTTGGAAGGAAAAATAAGTGATTTAAGCCATTATGCATCTAAGTCCATGACATTTATTAGTGTCCAACTTTAATTTCCTTTATTTTGGTGTTGCATGCTCCCGGAGAAATATCTTATCGACCAATATATACATGGATTGAAGTTTTTAATCCTTCACAGAGTTATATTTATTAATTATAATATATATATGATGCCTACAAGGCATAAATAGTGGTTTTATATGTAAAAGTCTTAGGCACATGTATGGATGTCTAGCGAATAAAATGTGTAAGAGAAGTTGCTATGATGACCTGAGTTTTTGGGTCATAACAATTAAACAACTCTCGACTATGGTGTTCTTTGGGATAAATGACAAGATAGAATAAGTAACGTAACACGAGTTATTGCCTTTTTGTCAGGCGTGAGATTCAAATTATCCCCCCATACTCTTTCATTCACTTGAGCCTATGAAATGAAATCACGCTTCAATGTCAAGGTTAGAGTTTGTATAATCATGTTATCTTTTTCCATGACTAGGATTATTTTTGTGGCGATATTTTTCTAATTTGTTAGGTTTAGCTTATTCAAATATAGGATGGTTTGTCTTAATTGGTGAGTTGTGGTTTTCAACATCGGGTGTATTTTGTATGAAGGAAAGTGTTTTTCTAGAAAATATTTTCCTGCAAATAAGTGAATTTTTGACTTACTTTTTCGTGTTTTGTTGGTGAGTAGAAAGATTTTATAGTCTTTAATATATGAAAGAAAAATGTTTTTGAGAAAAAATATTTTTTTACTATAGAAGAAAATAATTTTAAAAATGTTGAAAATATATTTTAAAGTCAAACTTAATTTTTTTGGGTGTGGATGGCCCGGAGGGCGGTGTAGAGGTGATTTTTTTTGAAGTTTAAAATATTTTTTATTAACAAACTTAAATTATATATATGTATTTTTTTTGGGGGGGGGGGAGGAGGGGCAGGGGTGAATGGTAAAAAATATATAAAAAATTAAATTGGAAATATCTCTTACAAATATTTGTTAATTTTTTGGGGAGGGTGGTGATAAGGGGCTGGGGATAGGGGTATGGGTTGGGTAAAAACAATAAATTGAAGTTAAAAATATTTTGTAAGACAAGTTTTTTTTTATTTTTTATTTTTTTTATTTTTTTTTTGTGGGGAAGGGGAGGGGGTGGGGAGGGCTGGTTTGAGTGTAGGGAAAAAATAATGAAGAGAGTTTTGGAAAATGTTTTCCTTAAATTTCGAATGGAATTCATTTTCCTTAAATTTGAGAAATATGAGTTGATTTAGAATACATTTTTCCAAACAATTAACCCAACCAAACATACCGATAATATTTTTTATTGTGCTATTATCGATATATGTTGCATACTACAAGCTTTGTTTAGAGGAAAGGTAGTGCTAAAGTAACAATGGATTTTTTTTAAATGAAATGTTGAATATTTTTAAATGTCTTTAGAAGTATTCATTGATTCGTGTATTAGATGATAATTTGTTATATACTTCTAAAGTTAACTATGTTTTAAAAAAAAAGACTATCTTGAATTGTAGGATGAAAACTAAATCATCTTAAAAGAAAAGAAGTGTGCTAGGAAAAATAAGTGTTTCCTGTCATTACGCATCTAACTCTGTGACATTTATTAGTGTCCCACTTTAAATTTTTTTTATGGTGTTGCATGATCTTGAAGAAGTATCTTATCGGCCAAATATACTTGGATTGTTCTTTTTGATCACTCACAAAGTTATATTTATTAATTATAATTGTTATATGATTGCTGCAAGGCGTAAAAAGTTATATATAATATTCTCAATTACATGTACGGATGTCTAGCCCATAAGAGAGTGATGTAAACAACAACAAACATATCCCAACAGACCGCCCATAAGAATAACATATTAATGGTATTCAATAAAAGCAATCATACCCAACAATACAAATTCGTAGCCTAATTCTTTGAATTATCTCAACTAAGTAGAACCCACGTGGATAACGCTACCTACTGACATGCTAGGTAGAACCCATGTGGATAACCCTCTTCATGTTTTGTGGGACCATAGGACTCACAAAGTTCGTAATGTTGTCTGGTGTAGATTCAAGATTTTCAGATCACCAACATCCAAACAGTAGCAACAAAACATCTGGATGTACCTTACAAATTCTACCTAGCTCCCGGAGCATAGAAGGCTAACCTTAAATCCAATTGGTCCTCGACCAAGGCCTCAAGCCCAACAATATGCCAACATAGTCAATAATAACAACATACGATGATCACTATAACTCAGGAAACGAGGGAATTTATAATGACTGATATCACTACCCATAACGGCCGGAAAGGGTCATTAAAATTTAGTCATAAAATATTTGAAACTCTTATGGAATGGAAATCAAACTGTCTTTTTTGCAATCCTCTAATTTGTATCATTTCACCCTATTATTTGTGGAATTCGATTTCAAAATTATTTGGACTAATATATTTACTATACCATCAGTAAGCATTCTTTAGTATTTATCTCCTAGTTACTGATCCTAATGAATAATCCGAATACAATGGAAATCTTCACTAGTATATATGAAGTAATAATTTAATTTTAAAATTATACTCATTTTATTGATAACAAAACTGAACTATCATTAACTCCATAGCCTCTACTAGAAATTAAAGGTAATATTGTGTACAATTGACCCTTTCAATTGTGTTCCCCATAACCCACTCATAGATATAAATGCATAGAAGCAGAATGATATTGTATGTTTATTAATGAGACTCCAATGCAGTTTTTATAAAGCGTTAAAAAAATCGTTCGTGCTAACCTAACTCCTAGAAAATAAGTACCGATAAACTTGCGTGACCTAGCTTCAAAAAATTTTTAACCTCGTGCTATTTTTCATTGTGTACACCTAAATGTATCTAGTGAACTAATCAACAAAGAGAAAATCGTATCTCTTTTTATGAATAGAGAGAATAAGGGATGGGCCCCACAGATAACTATAAATTATTTCTAATGAAAAGTTTCTGGACATAGTGTTGGAAAAAATTGAAACATATGCGCTTTATTGCAACAATAAGAATTACAAAAACTGAACTTTTCCTTACAAGTGATGTTTATGTTTGGTCGAGATAGTGATGGCCATTCATAGACTCCTGATTTATTCGGGCCACACAGTTGAGGGGTTCATGTAGTCAGATCCTTAACAAGAACATTAAAAAGAAATTTCTTTATTTAGGTTAGAATATCTTTGAAAGCTGATGCACATAAACAAGTTTGCGCTTGATAGTGGGAGAACACAAAATATTAAAGAGTTTGGAATAAGTATTTGTAGGATTTAAATGAGTTGTACACGTTTGAGTAATTGGAATCACAACATCGTTACCCGTTGTCACTTCCTCGATCCCTTTGGATTCCTGAATATGGCGAAGAGCGTTTGTTTTATAGGTTATATTGTGAGACACACTTGAATTGAGAATCCACGGTTATTTGGCGTTGTTTGTGCAACAAAATTTGCTTTTGGTTCAAAGAAGTTATGGGACCGGGTGCGGGAAAGACTTGTCGTATGTCAAAATTTGTCACAAAGTTTACAATAGACTCGTGAAAATTGGTATGGTTATTTGCGCCACTGATAATTATCAATGTGATTCTTGGAAGTGTTGCTTTGAGTGGCTGCCTATTTTTGTGACGCCAATTATTAATGTTGGTTGGGCCCCGTTTGTGGCGTGGGGCAGATGGAGTATTGGTCACACGTTGAGCAACAACTGCAGTGACCTGTGTTTTACTCTTCTTGAGATCCTTATGTGAGATGAATAGTTGATGATGCAGAAGCTTATCAAAGAGTTCCTCATAGCTTATTGGAGAGTCCTGTTCTCGTATGGCCTCGGAGATATCACTTAACTCTGGCCCAGGCAACTCAATATTGAAACCACTAGTTCTTCATTAATGAAGGGTGAACTTGTTGTGGCGAGTTCATCGAATACAGAGAGAATCTCTCCCGTATATTCATCAAATTATTTGTGATAATTGTTAACTTGATTGAGATGGTGACGAAGGCTGAAGATGTGGGTTTACGATTTGTTCGCTTAGTAAGTGTGATGAGCGCCGAAGCAACAGTGGATGCAATTTTGGCATCAACAAAAACCATGAGAGCATTTTTAATTACTTCATCCTTACAAAACCAATCATTTAACTCGGGGTTGGTAGTCTAAAGGACATTAGTAGTGACTACTTCAGGTGGGAACAATTTTGTGCCGTCAAGATGATCGTAGAGGTAATGGCCATGAAGCAGCATGTAAATCAAGTCATTCTAGATGGTAAAATTGTGGCTGCCAGACAATTTAATGGGCAGTTGTGAACAAGGGTTGAATAGAATCAGAGTTTTTAGGATTGGAGATGCGTCAGTATGAAGCACAGAGATGGAAAGGCCCATTTGTGCCCAGAATTTTTTGAAAGTATCTTGGATGGCGTACTCGCTAGAGTATATTGGCGCTGATACCAAATAAATGCACATATGTAGAATGAAATTGTTTGCCTCCAATGGAGTTTTAATACAACGCTAACAAAACAGATCGTGCTAACCAAACTCCTAAAAAATATGAACTGATAAACTTACGTTATCTACACTAACTGAATAATAAACTTTAGAAACTTAAAGCCTGAATTTACTGAACATGACATATCCATATTTACCACAAAGGTACAAAGGTACGTGCTCTGTGAATAGAGAGCTTAGTAAACTGCGCTTTCTTTATCATCAACCGGAGAAATTTCTTAATCAAAATACTATTACAATAAAATTTGTTGAAGACTACTATGTTGTAAATGAGTTTTTTATAAAGAACCAAAACTTCACGAGTGTAGGATTTTTAGACATGCTATTCTACGGTTTTGGTATATAAAAAAAAGATGCATGAAGGTGCATATTCGCCCTTGGTTTATGATGAAAGCAAATAAGAGTTTTCATCACCATTGGATGTTGCTGTTACTATAAAATAATTGCTTTGATTATGTGGGGTTCGACCCCAAACTTGTTTGGTTCGACAAATTGTGCATCATATTGTTGGGACACAAGATGCTTTAATATTATAAGTTTATAGCTGTTAGTTATATTGTGAATCCTAGTTTTAGTTATACAAATTCTTTTCAGCTCTTACAGAATAGAAATCAAACCATCAATTATTCCTCTAATTTTTATCATTTTTTTCACACTATTATTTGTGGAATTTAACCTCAGCCTTTTTTGGATTACTATATTTGTATAATCTTAGGGTGTAATTTTGAGTGTATCATGAATCATCGATGTTTTTTATCTACAAGGGTAATTCAAGGTTGCGGGTTGATATATGATATGATAAGTACATTGAATGTGACAAGAAAGCAACCAAAAATCCTGACTCAAGGAATAACATCAAAGTGGAGATACCGTCAAATGAAAGAAGGACAAATTTTAAGGAATAATATTTTACCATAACTGGAGGACCTAGAAGTTTTTGGGTACACAAAGAGTTTGGTCAAAATATCATGAGATATATATCTTCCTTTTTTGAAAATCACAAAGATTTTGTTCAAAACATAGTCCAACTCTTAAACTCCAAAATCCTCTCTCTTTTGGTTATGGAGGGCATACATCTAAAATAATGCTTCTTTTACAGTTATAGGAATGCACAGTTGGAAAAGGAAAAGAATCATTAGGCAAAGCTTGCAAGTAAAAAATGATCTAAATAATGTTGAAACAAGAATAATCCTTGATGACATCCATTAAGTCCATTCTCTTTCCCAAAAATCTAATGCTTTGATAAACTTTAGAGTCATTATCTCTCATTTCAAGTTGATCTGTTACTGGAACGCAGTCCAAGTTTGACATTAACATGGATTATTCTAGTTTGTAACATAGATGATAATCTAGTAAATTAGACTTCAAGTGTTTGTCCTCTTTTGTCATCTTGAAGAATATGTAATAGAAGACTCCAAGCCTTGACCTAGTTATTACATGTAAAAAGCCTTTTGAAAAGTAAGCCACCTGAAATAATATTGATGTAACATAACGATGTTTCATAAGCACATTAACGTAATACTTCCTGTTCTTACTGTCCACAACAATATCTTTCCCTTTAGGACATACCTCCATTTCTCTCCTCAAACCCGATGACTCAACATCACAACCAAATTCCAAGACAACACATCTTGATCCTCTATCTCTCCATCCATATTCAATATCTCATTGCAGCTATGGTACAAGAACAGATCCCCGCCACCAATTTCTTCCAATAATACACCTTGTCTAGCCAATTTCATGTAATATACGCAATAAAAAAAAGTTATGATTCGTACATCAAATGGTAAGGACAACACATTCATCCTAACAAATGCCGCAATTACTTAAGATGTAACAGATTCACATTAGATGCTGCAGAAAGCACAAATGGTAGCAGATATTGAATATGCAAATATTCTTTTCGTGGAAATATTTTTCTTTAACCAAAAATAAAAAGTAGTGTTTGGTATGAAGGAATTATTTTCTATGTAAAATGTTTTTTCATATGTAATATCTCCTACAATTTGTGCTTGCTGCAAAATCTTAATTGAATTTGTTGCACTTTGAGTATTTCCGATTCTCATGTAGGATGAGTGCGTTCGCCTTAGCATATGATGTACAAATCAGAGATATTTTTTATCGCGTATTTTCTTGCAATTGGCCAAAAAGGTGTATTATTGGAAGACATTAGGGACGCAGATCCGTTGTTTTACAGTAGGTACAAGGAGATACTGAATATGGACGCAGAGATAGTTGATCAAGATGTGTTAGGCTTGGCATTTGTTTGTGAAGTTAAGTCATTGGGTCCAAAGAGTGAAATGGAGCTCCGTCAAAATGAGAAAGGCATCGATGTGGATAGTAAGAACAATGAGTATTATATTAATCTTCTTATCCAACATCGTTATCTGACATCAATAGCATAAGAGGTGATGTATTTTTCAAAAGGATTTTTCAGATGTAATGACAAGGTCAAGGCTTGGAGCCTCCTATTATATATATTCAACACGATGAAAAAAGAGTAAAATATTTGGACCCTAATTTACTAGAGATTCATTAGATGACAAACAATAGGAAGACACGTTAATGTCAATCTTGGACTGTGATGTTTATGAAAGCATTAGACTATTATTATAGAGAGTGGACTTAAAGGATTTAATTAAGGAATATTCTTGTTTCAACAATATTTTTGAAGGACTGATCATGGACTCAAAGTTTCTTGCACTCTTTTGGACCAAAGATTATGATCTTTGTCGCACCCCATATTAATTTATTCATGACCATAGACTAGGTGGCTTACATGTCAACCTAGATACTGGAATTTTACTTAAATTGTGGATGCATTAAAGCTATCAATGTTTCGACCCCTAGAGATCATCTTCAAATTTGGGACAATTTTTTGAAAGTGATAGAGTATTTTTGTGTGAGAGTTAGTGTAACGACCCGCAAGTATACCCTAGAATAAAGGAGTACTCTTGAGTCATCACAAGGAGTACTTGACCCTTCGGAGGTCTTGTACAATCCTCTTAGCTATCATTCATTACATAAGATATGAAAGTAGTGTGGAATTAAAACTTTTCACAAAAATATTAATAAAAACATCTTTTATAAAATACTATGGAATAAGTCTCATCGTCACAAGCCAAATTAAAGACTCATCTTACATATCATAGGGACACGGCCCTTTACATTGAAAGAAATACATAATAAGTTTTATACAATTCTTAAAGAAGAAACTAATGAAACATAGAGTATGTCCTCAAATATATGAGGACTTACCAAGTCTTGAGAGAGTCAACTTACCATGTTTTTCCTCCAAAAATTCCACTTGCCTCCAAGCCTAGCCGATTCCTTGACAGCTTTTACAGGAGCCAATCGACGGATCCTAGCCACGGGGAGTTATTTGATCGATGGCCCATCCTGCTGGGTGTCCATTGGTTCAGAGACTAGTTTGAAGGAAAAATCTCCCCACGAATAAGTGTGGAGCTACGCCCAAGACGACGGGGCATTGACCAATGTACGGTCCGTTGATGAGGGGTCGTCGATTGAATCAATTTTAGCAGCTTTGTTGCCGAGTCTGGGGTCCTTCTCTAGTGACCCTCGTGGTCCTAGGGTGATTCGTACCCAAAATTTGAACCCCTAAACATGGTCATCTAGGTCTTAGGTTCATCCCACATATTTGGACTCCAACAACTAACCAAATGCCAAGGCACACAAGAACTCACATAGCACCTAGGTGTCTAGTCGTCGAACGTCTTGGTCGTCCCTTGACATTTGACTTCCAAACTTACCATGCTGACTTCAAACATACAAATTAGATGTTTTAACACAGTATTAACTCAGGACACACTAGGGAAGATCTAGTTCAACCTAGTTCATTAAGAGGGTCATTACATTCTCCCCCACATAGAAAAACATTCGTCCTCGAATGACACTAAACACATTTAAGGACATGAAGGACTCAACTAGCAATATATTACTAATAACATCATGGTCAAAACATTCATAGTCAATGCACCAAACTTACAAGGGACACCAACTTCATATCATTAAGCATTTTCAGCAATACATGCAACTTTTTGGAACAGATTCCACAATTCAAAGCACACAATCATTTCTTCATTTTCTTCTCATTTTTGGAGGAACTACCTTCTCCAAAATTAGAAATTCTCACCATGTAATAATTGCAAATCACACATTGACACATAAACTCAGCAATCTTGATGCAATTAACCAATATCATTAGCTACTTATTATCATGGAAAATAGATTAACTACCAATCTATTCATGTAACTATGAAAACATAAAGGGCATGCAAAACATCATATCATCAATGAATTTCATAACATAAGGAGACATTCAACTCAAAATCCAGTGCAAGACTCGAACACATGACCGAACTACTAAGGATTTTGGTCTCAAGCTTGAGTGAGAATAGAAAGAAAAGATAAAGGTATCTAACACCTTGCTACTGAACTCATTCTCTCCCACTTAGGGTAAATCCATGTAAGACAAAACAAAACAACCATGAGGAATTATGACTTACCAGGGCCTTTACTCCGGATTAGTTCCTTCTTTAGCTCCGAGCGCATAGAAACGATTCCTCCTTGGAATATTAGAATTCGGACCATTATGAGGAACTTAGTTGACCTCCTTCCCTTTTGCCTTGAGGTTAGGACAATCTCTCATACAACCCTTAATACCACACCCAAAGCAACCATCCTTTCCTGCAAGACACTTACCCAAGTGTTGCTTCCCACAAGTAGCACACCTAGACCTCTCAAAAGCATGGACACCTCCTTGTGAATTTTGGTTGAAACCCTATACTTGTCACCCATGGAAGAATCCTGTTTATAAAACATCTTCTTAGACATAGGTTGACTTGGTTCATCCATCCTAGGCCTCTTTCCATCCCTATTCATCTTCCTAAGCTTAGACTCCTCTATTTGTTGAGAATACATCATAAGCCTAGAGATATCCATATCATTATGGAGCATTGTCGTATGACACTCTTCTTCACCCAAGATAGACGCTCCAATCACGAACTTATTCATCATAGCCCTAGAGTTGTCTACCATGGTTGGGTCATACTTAGAGAGTTGGGTGAATTTGATAGAGTACTCTTTCACACTCATTGCCCTTGACGAAGGTTCATGAATTCTACCAACTTTATCTCCCTCCACTCTAAGGGGAAAACAATAGCAAGAAAAGCCGCTTTGAACACCTCTAAATCTACCGGACCTTCCATTGAGGGTATCTCATCTCCCATTGCTCAACCCACACTTGTGCCACATTCTTTTAGCCTATAAGCGGCTGATTACGCTTTCTCTCTAGGAGTCACACCAATATCATCCACCACCTTGAACACCTCATCTATGAAGCCTTGTAGATCTTCATCCACCTTAGTGGCATGAAAAGTAGGAGGGTTCATCCTCATGAAATCCCGTATTCTATAAGCGGGAGTACTTGCATTGGTTTGAGATCCAAATCTTAGGTTAGCTTGGGCAACCAAATGATTAGTGCCAACATGAGCTTGAGTTGTCATGAGCCGGGTCAAATCCCTAAGATCATCCCTATCTCCGCATTAGTCATATCCTATTATACATAGGGAGCTTGAGGACCACAGGGCACTTGAGGCTCTTGAGGCACTTGAGGGTGAACCGCCTCATTCGGATCCTCTTGGTCAACTATAGGGACTTTCTCACCACGGGGAGGAATTCTCTAATAAGTAACTCCTCTCTCCTCCCTTCTAGCGGGAGTCCTCCTCGTATTCCTGTCCTATAAACACGAGAGAAGAAGTTGAGAAATGACACTTATATAACTGAACTCAATGGCACAACACTAGAGTAATGAAGAAAGTGAAACCACTAACATCTTATAGCCTCCCTCTCATGGATGTGTCGCAACTCACACTGATCAACAAGACTCTACTAGACATAGCTTATGAGACTTTGGACCCATAACTATTTCCCAAAACCTTATGCTCTAATAACAAGTTTATAAGACCTGCAAGTACACCCTAGAAAAAAGGAGCATTGCTGAGTTGTTAAGAGGCGTACTTGACCCTTCAGGGATCTTGTACAAGCCTACTAACTATCATTCATTCCATAAGATATGAAAGTAGTGCAGAATTAAAACTTTTCACAACAATAATAATAAGAAACATCTTTCATAAAATACAACCGAATTCATCTCATCCTCACAAGACAACCTAAAAACACATCTTAAATATCTTAGGACACGGCCCTTTACATTGAAAGAAATACATAATAAGTCTTATAGAAGTCTTAAAGAAGAAACTAAAGAAACATAGAGTATGTTCTTGAATATATGAGTACATAGCAAGTGTTGAGAGAGTAAACTTCCCATGTTATGCCTCCTAAACTTCCACTTGCCTCAAACCTATACTTATAGTGTATAGAAAAGTATGGGTTTAGTACAATCATTGTACTAAGTATGGCATATGCAAAAACAGAAGTAAAAAAGGAAATTTCAGTTGAAATAAAGCTTTCATGCTATTTAAGTAAAACCTCCATGGATATGGTAATAAAACAACATATAAATCATCATTTAGCACATAAAGTAAAACACCCATAATTTTAACAAAACACTATACTTTACACTGAACTCATATAAACCTTAATGTGAACTCATTTCATTATATCTTAGAGTGAACTCATTTCATTACAAACTTTCCCTATCCAAGGTTATCCAAAGACTCACTAAGGTAAGACATGAAGATACCGCCCATACAATCCCTTCAATACAAACGTAATGATCCTTAAGACTACCAACAATAGCATACTTCACCACACTTAAAAACCAACATTCAATATAAATGACACTAGATGAACATACTTGCATTTAAGGACTTCACATAAGAACCATTCTCCAAGAAAGCCCCCAAGTTACACCTAGTGCAATGTGAAAGTAGCATCTCATACTACTACTTCAACCCTAGTGACCCTTAGGAATTCCCTTAGAATAGGGACCTAACATTCGTCATATACATACCTTTCGTCATACAAGACATAACATCAACATGCTTTGTTTAACATTAGACATAAATTCAAATTACTTCATTAACATCATATAAGGACCCATTCATACATCTTACTATAAGAACACACCAAGACTCCCTCAAAATGTCTACTTGTACAATATATAGATAGCGTACCCTTCCACCACCTACCCTAAGTAGTTTACCCTTCAGAAGACTTAGTTCATTACATTCATTTGTGGTTACTAGCTTTAACCGACCACGAGAGCTAGACATGGAATCCCTATATTAACACGTACCAGATGAGGGATCCCCACTTGCCTAGGGAAGGGTCATAATCTTAGCCTTTACATGGATTATCCAATAGCTACACCTATGCGGGCGCATAGTTGAGGGATAAGGAGATTGCTACAATGTAGCTCATTCTCTACAAACGAGGAGCACTCATCTTAAAAGGTACATTGGATACAACATCTTTACTCATGAAGTGTATCCACCCCTTCTTCAAATCCTCTTTGTGCTAAGGATAAACTCCCCCACAGATCCTTAAACATTCAGTAACTATAGGTCAAGGGATAACTAATTAGCACCACATCTCAACTCACAAAGGGTACTTATCTCTAGAGGTTACATTTGAACACCACATCTCAACTCACGAAGGGTATTCAGCCTCCAACCTATCTTAGAAATATCTTGGAAATAGTAAGGTTGTTACTAAACACTTCATCTCAACTCACGAAGAGTGTTTATCCTAAAATCCTCTATTTACATGCATTAGCTACATTCATTCATTCAAAGTGTCTGTGTGAGTACATGTGAGCACACCCTTCACATAGCCACCATATTCATAACTTGACTTCTAAACATACTCGTACCTTCATTCATCATAATTCACACACTAGTATGCTTCACATATACACATACTTCATTTAGACATAATCTCTACAAGATATACAATTCAAGCTTCCTAAAACATATCAACACGAACACCATGATTATCACTTTACTTCACATATCATGCCTTCAAGGCAATACTCACAATATATATATATATATACGTATACGCATGTACTCCAAGTAAACACCGCCACCAAAGGAGGATCATACCACTCAAGATCATTTCAATTGAAACTGAATAAGATAGAACAACTAACCCTTCATCCAAGCCTTTACCACCTTTTCTCAATTTCTCCAACAATTCATCATAAAATAGCATTTAAGGCAGTAGCTAATCACAATATAACTTAGAGAATACCATAGTTTTAACATTATCAAATCATGCACATTTAACCCACTTCATAAGCTAAAAGTTGGAAATATGGATGAGCATAAGTTCAATGAGGTTTTGACATTAAAATCATCAACTAACACTAAAAACAACATATTTCAATCATTAAAATGTTTTCATGCAAAGACCTTTGCTTAGAGTCAAAGATAGAAGATGTTTGAGTTTAAACCTTTGTTGAAATCTCCTTGGGATGGCTACTTGAATCAAGAAGGTTCAAAGATGAAGTACCATACCTCACTATGATAAATCCATGAAATTTGGTGAAGAAAACGTCTAGCCCTCCACTTATAGCCCTTCCTTGAGTTCTAGCTTCTATGGAGTTTGAGAGAGTTCTTTCTTGAGGAAGGGGTTTTGATATTTGAAAAATGAAGTCTAACCTGGCTGATTCCTTCACAACTTCTACAAGAGCCAATCGACGGACCCTATCTACGGGGCGTCGTTTGATCGACGGCCCGTCCTGCTTGGCATCGATTGGTTCAGAGACTGTTTTGAAGGGGCAAGATACCCGCCACTAAGTGTGGAGCTACTCCCAACACGACGAGGTCTCGACTAGTGTACGGTCCGTTGGTGAGGGGTCATCGATTGAAACAGTTTTGGCATCTTTGTTGCCAAGTCTTGGGTCTTTCTCTAGGGAACCTCGTGTGTCCTAGGTGGAGTCGTACCTAGACGTTGAACCCCTAAGCATGGTAATATAGGTCGTAGGTTCCTCCCACATCAATTTGGACTTCAAACAACTCACCAAACATGCCAAGGCACACAAGAACTCACATAAGCATCTAGACTTCTAGTCGTCGAAACTTACCAAGCTGACTGAAAACATTAAAATTAGATATTTTAACACATTATTAACGCATGAAACACTAGTGAAGCTCTAGTTCATTATGAGGGTCATTATAGTTAGATTTATATGCGCAACCAAATAAAATGATATTATATTCTTGAATCAAAGAAAGTTGAGCTAGCCAAATAAAATGATGTAATGTTTTATTTAAATGAAAAGCTTTTTAAATCAAAGCAAGTATGAACTCTAAAATAAAGAGTTTAACAAAGGAAGATGAAATCTTGAACTCCATATAAAGGCCCTAGCATAATTCTCCATGATTAAAATTTGTTTATCAAAAACATGTTTCTCATTAGTTGTCTAATTACCTCCTAGTTGCAGGATTCCTTAAAATGGTATCTGCTATTTCTTATGAGATTACATATTTCATTATCTTATTCTATCTAATAGGAATTTTAATATTTATTTGTATCGGATGTTCACCTACAAGTGTATAACAATTCAATTTTATTACATGTCACATGAGTTTTGTCTTTTATTTATTCATCCCAGTCTAAACAAATAATTCTATGAAATCTTTGTTCGCGAACTTCCAAAATTGGGATTTTTATTATGAACAATGTATAAAACAGAGATTTTATACTACCTCATAGAAATAATGCAAGTGAAAAAATAGATTTTAGTTAGTTGGCAGAAGATACTTTAAAATTTATTTTGGAATCCCGTACAACATATATTCAATATTTCCCTCTAGAAGATACTAGTCTTACCATGATGATTTAATGAAGGGAAATAGAGAAATAAAAGTGTTCTTTTAATAATAACGAAATAAAAAATGAATGTTCTTAATAGTATGGTAAAAAAATAAATTAAACATCACTGAAATAAAAATGAACGTTATTTATAACATGACCAAGAAATTGAAGGATAAAATATGAAAGGAAAATATAGTGAAAACCATATTTGTCCAATTGAAGAAGAATAACATAGAATATGAAAAACAAAAAGAATACAAATTAGATTATGTTAAAAAATTGTGAGCGTAATTAGTTGTTGAATCTTTAAGTTGGAGTGATTTCTCCTAATGCTTTCATCATTTACATTTCTTTCATTAAGTTATATATTTCAAACAAATGCTTTCATATTCAGTAAGGATACTTTATCTAAATGAAATTATTAACATATGAAATGTTGTTTTGTCGTCTGATTGGTTTTATTATCTCTCTGAAAATGAGTTTGATTCTTCATTTAACCTGAACTTGAAATAAGTGATTGAAATCGATTCAAAGAATCTTTTTTGATTCTCATTGGTTAAACATGATGACACTATTAATTTTTTTGGATAAACATAAAGAAGAAATTGCCATCAGATACCTAATTGATAAAATGTCTTGTGTGGTGGGTTGAAAAGTTTCTCCATTGCCTGTGAATTTAAGGCAACATCTTTCTAAGTGCATGAATCCAAGTCATTTTGAAAATAGATTAGGTTTGGTCTATAATATTTTTTTTGGGTGTTTGTGCTGAATAGAAAAAGGTCATTTATGAAAAGAATTGGACACACCATGACAACCTATAGATTATTACGAAACACTTTTTCGTGATTTTCGTTCTCTATTTCCTTTAAAAGGAAAAAAAAAATTATTTTATATGTCTTTATTGTCTCTCTACTTCCTTAAAAGGAAAAAATTATTATTTATTGTTCTTTATTTTTGTTATGTCTTTTTCCTCTCTTTCTAAATTCCTTTTCATACATATATTTGCTTCATCTACAAAATTTTCTCTTCTTTTCCTCGATTCAAACTTTTTATGAAATTCGTTCCTTTCCCTTAAAATCACTCCTCATTAGAAATTCTTAGTTCTAATTATTTTCTTTTACGATTATTATTATTCTTTTCTATTCTAAAAAATCTCACCCGTCTATTTATCTCTAATTCTTTATTCTCTACATATTATTTTACTATCTTTTTTAACTCTAAAATCTTCTCCCCACCCAAAAGTTAAAAATTGTTAAAATTTCACAGAGTAAAATCTCAGATCATCATAACACCTTCTAACAAAACTAGTAGAGTATAGCCAAACACATAGCCCGTTTACCATATTCAATAATCTATTTACACTTTAAAAAAAATACAAAGTAAGAAAAGAATATCAAATAAAATAAAGAAGAAATACAATCTTATGTTTGTTCATGAAAAACATTATTTAAAGAAAAGCATTTTTCATGCAAAACTTTTTTTTGAATAAAACATTGTTCATGCAAAAAACTGTTTTTTGAATAAAAACATCCTTTCATGCAAAACTACTTTTT
>JAJJBR010002323.1:5064805-5104369 GCA_022817965.1 Solanum lycopersicoides
TGTCACTTTTTGTTTAAAGATAGAAGTTTGTTCTGATTTGATTGATGTTTAAATGCCACTGAAGTTTAAATTGTTATTTTTGATGACCATAGAGAGTGTGTATTGGTATGAAGAAAACATTTTCTGGAATAATATTTTCCAATTTGCTCGATGTTTGGTTGGACAAAGTTTTGGACAAATGGTTTTTCCAAAATCACGTCATTATTCCTCCAAAATTAAGGAAAATGAGTTCCCTTAAAAAAATAAGGAAACAATTTTCCAAAAACTCTCCTCATCTTCAAATTTATATATTTTTTTTTGAACAAAATATCATTTTAAAAAAATATTTTCATTTCCAAAAATTTTATTTTGTTCAGACTAGGACCGACCACACCCGGATAGCGCTGGCGCAGCCCCTAATTTCCCACCCCCTCCCACAAAAATAATTTTGCCCCTTTTTTAAAAATCATTTTCCAACTCATCAAATTTTTTATTTTTAAACTCCTACACCCCACCCCCCCTGGCAGCCCCCTGCCCCTACCAGCAGCCCCCCAAACCCCAAACCCCAACCCCAACCCCCAACCCCCCAAAAAAATTAATTTGTTGTTTTTTAAAAGTATTCATCAACTATTAAATTTTTATTTTCTCACTCATACTCCCCCTTCTCCCCTGCCCCCGCAACCAACCCACCCCACCCAAAAAAAATTATTTTTAAAAAAATATCAATTTCATAATTATTTCTTAACTCTAATAAAAATAAAAGTTTGTCTCTCAAAACACATTTCATTTCATAAATTAAAGACACTAAAAATTATTTCCGAGAAATAATTTTTACTCACCAACCAAACATGAGAAAAGTAAAGGTCCAAAGTCTACTTGTTTTTCAGGAAAAACATTTCTTAGGAAAACATTTTCCTATGGAAAACATTTTCCTTCATACCCAAACACCACCAGACCAGATACTATTAAGGAACAATCTGATACATTATTTGGTACAGGATGGGCTTTATTGTTGACGAGGAGTGAGGGGAAGCAGATTATATTGTTCTGGTAGTGTTGACAGAGAGAAGAAGCGTAAGAATCCGTTGTCATTGTATGTATTTATTGCATATTGCTTCTCCTCTTAACAAACAACTATTAGGGACCGAAAATAAGCAGGTTGTAACGCGGATGCTGAGCAGAACAAACCGTCCGATTAGGACCAAATTAAGGAAACATACAAAGTAAGGACACAACATAGAATGGTTTCATTAAGACCTTATTCATGTAACTTGTCCCTCCTTCTCCTCAATTCTAGGGATAGACATTCATACGTAGTTATCCTTTTCATCATCTTCTTCTCCATAATTACAACCTATCTTTTTTTTTGGTTCTCTGATTTCCTATTTAACTTCTTCCTGCACTTTTAAGGGGTAAGCTTTTGCAATTCAAGACTCAATAAATCATTGTCCGTCAAATTAAAATTCAAATATAAAAAATAATATTTAACGAACGTCAAGGTTGAATCTTTATTTTTTCATAATTTAACGTTTTTTCCGTATGTGTTGGACCCATATACTACATCAATCATGACCTAACCTACGTCGTATTAGTCAATTTTGTACTAGTAACTTGATTAGAACTTACTCTAGCCAACTCATTCTCCAAAAAATCATCAAGTTGAACGAAAAGAAGGAGAAAGAGTCGACCAATCCCTCTCCAAGAACACAACAATTTTTCTTCAACTCCTACCCCAAAATCAAAAGTTTTCTCCGTGAATTCTTCACTATATATGTGGGAATTCACTAGTGGATTCCTTTCATCAACTAGAGCCTTAGAATTTTGTCCGGTTCTTAGTTCTCTATATGATGTTAGATCTAGGGTTTAGACTTTCAGATTTATGTTGTGATTTAGTTATAAGAGTAATCCAAATCACATTATCATGTTTTTAAGGAATTGTTGCTTAAGGATTTGCATGACACTTCCGAACCTTAGTTGTGTAGATTTGTTTACTTCATGAATTACACTTGCTAGGTTAGTTTATTCAGATATACATTCCTCAGTAAGAATGTTTCATTATAAGTACATTAATTTTGCATTTTCAGTTACAATAGGAGTATTTTTAGTTATTCAGTAATACACAAAATTTGTTTATAATGTATTACTTACATAATCAGTTCGGATTAGGCATAACACCGAGTGGACTAAGGGTCAATTACCCTCATAATCACAGAACTATGTGTTCCTGTAGTATAATTTCCTTCGGTGGGCAACATATTAACTGATCATGCCAGTCATACCTTTTTACCCTTGGTAAGGTATATTGGGTCCTCTCAATGGGGCGATACATCGGACTCCATGGATAGGTCCTGTGGTTTTTTGGTCGTTAATAGTAGCTCCAGAGTCATATTCTAACACATTGACCATGTTATCAAATATTGTTCAGTATTCAATCTCAACATGTTTATACTTTGTCAGTGCATATTAGGTTAGTTCACTATTCAACATATTTCATTATTTTATTTTATGTTCAGATTATATCATTGATTTTATTGCGTTGTTCAGTTATGTGTATAATTGTTTAGTTTTATACTATCTTGCATACTATCACACCCGGGTCCTAGACCCTAGATGAGACCGGCGTCGTTAACCTCTCAGAGGTCGTAGACAAACCTCTTCTTAGCTTTCATCACAATCATACAGTTAAACTTAGCGGAAAATTTAAAACTTTTTAAATTTACTAAAGTGTACTTAGACTTCATATAATTCTTGCATAATAATGATATACTAACAACTCAAAATAAACAACCATCTATTAACAGATTGAGCAATTGAAATGAAGAATTCATAATGTCATTAACATTTGCCAAACCGGCCTTAATACAAAAGCTTGAACAAATGTTTGAAAGGAAACGCTAGGGACAACATCCACTAGCTATGTCTAATCTACTAAATCTAGAGAATAAAGCGTAGGCATCCTCGAACTCAAGAGGACCTACCAAAGTCTGGAGGTACTAGTCCAGACAACTTCAACTGATCTTAATCTTCTTCAAGGACCTGCACCTTTAAAAATAATAATTGTATATGGGTTAGTACTCACTTGTACTAAGTATGTATATATGTCATTAAACACATAAGGACTATGCATGATCAAGGAAAGCTCTTCCTATAGAAACATGCCATTTTTGGAAAGTGAAGTCACTTCACTTTCCTAATTTGTTATTTAAGAATCACGCTATGAATATGACATATTTTCATGAATTTAAAGCATACAACTCATTTTCTATATGAACATAAGACCTTGGAATCATGAACATAATTTTAGAACAACTCAAGCAAAAATTAATATTTTTGCTCCCCTTAGGCCGAGTGCTCCCTCTACCAGCCTTAGTTTATTTTTCAGTCTTTACTTCTTTTTGTTGTGTAGTTAAATGATCTCCTTTGATCCTATGTTTTACATACGAGTGCAATGATTCATTGTAGTCTCATACCTACAATGAATCAAGTAAGTAATCCAAAAGACTAAAGAAATGATTTGACTACCCTACTTACAAGTTATACTTTCCATTCTTGTTAAATTGGGCATGAAGTCTTTATAAGCCAATTTTTATTGGCTATGCCCATTATTTGATTATTTGCATAATATATAGATGCTGGAGCATATATTCATACTCCAATTGATGAGTCATTATGTTTTGGTCCCTTTATTGGCATAAGCCAATAACGGTTAAAACTTCATTCTTATCAAAAACTGATGATTTGATATTCTAATGCTTTTGCTTACTTAGTTCACTTGGAACTTGCCATTCCTCTTCTTTGATCTCATGTTTACTTTGAACATGCTAGGTTGACTTAGGATATTCTTTTAAGATTTCCATTGGGATCATTCTGTGCAATGACTAAGAATGACTTACATCATTACTTAGTCTAACCTCACCCTTTGGTCCTCCTACCCGAACATCCCTCATCTTCCTAGTTCTTTCTTTATTTCTTTCTTAATTTATTAAAGAAATCTTTAGCTTTTAACCGACATAGATCATGTGAGCTAACATGAAATCCAGTGTCTTCCCCATACTGAAAAGAGGTGGTTCACCGGCCAAAGTGAAATCGAATTCTTCCTAGCTTTCTTAGGTGGATCCACTAGCTTGTAACCTATGCTGGCAATATAGTTCAAAGACTAGGAGAATTTGGAGACCCTTATTCACCTTGGTGTTAGTCTCATCTCATGAGGCTTACATGTGCTTGCATAAGCTCATTACTAGTCTATCGGTGCTTAGCTCAATTTTTTATACTTTACAACTTTTAGAGTTGACTCATACACTATGGAAGCTTGATTCTAGTATGAGGTATGCTTAGCTCAATGGCTGACTTGTCATCCCTTTCTATACTTGATGAATGTGAACTTAAATCTTACATTATCATCATGGTGTTAATGAGACTTGTCTCACAATTTTTAACACCCTCTTATGTGAGTATCTTTAACATAATTGCTTTGGCGCAAGTGAGACTTGTCTCACTTCCTTTAACACCCCATTCTCGGTCAATTTCATAACTCATAAGCTTTTAGTTATTTCATTACTCACCTTATCTCGTTCAATGTTATTTGGTAGTCTTGTACATTATTTATGAAAGTTATAAGGACTTATTCAATGTGATACTATGTTCACAAGTTCATTTAGATAGGGTATGTTGGAGTTGTCCCAATCATTGGCATACCCTAGTTATGAGTTCATTGAGTTACATCTTGTCAAGTCAATTCTTAACATGTATTTGGCCTTACAAGAAACATCATAATTTACATTGGCCATATAAGATTGGTATGACTTAGTCATTGGCCAATTCTATTACATATTTTGGAAATAATATTGCTGGCCAATTTATTGGCATAAACCAAACTTTCACTAAACATTTCATGATATTATCATTAGCCAAGTCAATTAACTTCATGTATATACTATAGTCTCATTTTTAAGCAAGCCAATTTTAACATTTGATTAGCTTATAAGAACAATTCAGTGCTTAGTTTGGCCAAGCTATAAAGTTGATTTGGCATTGAAGATTCATTAACTAGCTTTGATTCTCATTCTTATTTCTTCTTGGAAACATTGCATTCCAAACTTACAAACATATCTACTGTAAACAACACAGTAATCGAAACCTTCATTCCTTTCAACAGTAAACTGAATTTCATAAACGACTTATAACAATTTCATCTTCTCGAACACAATTAGGCATTACAACATTCCTTATCTCATGTAAATGATACTCTAATCATATGGATCTAACCTATAGGTCTCATTCGACATTATCAAATCACAGAAACCTACACATAATGATCAGTTAGCACCACATACCACAACAACATGCGAGATTTGCATTATACATACTACTAGAATCAGAAACTAGGGAGATGAACATTCGAAAATTTCATTGGGAAAAACCCTAGTTTTGGTTTTCTTGAATTCAAAACGTTTGAAAAGCGTCTTGGGGAAAGGAATCCAAGAGAGAAAACTCATACCTTACTGTAGAATTGAATATACGAAGATCAACCTGTTCTTTGCACGAATAATCTTGAACAATTCCCTTGAAATCACCTAAGGAGAAACGAGAGTTTTTCTTACACTTGTTCACTGTTTTTCAGTCGTGGGTTTCTACTGGATAAACATGAGTCTAAGTCTTAGGAACTGAATATTGACTAATTCTACTTAGTCTAATTAACTTAATTAAATAATTCAATTAGCTAATTACCAAAACGCCCCTCCTAAATTGAGTAAAAATAGGAGAGCATTTGACTTAGCATAATTCTGAAAATTTGCTAAGGGTCTCGGGTTTGACCATGAATTTAAATTAATTAATTAAGTTGCTAATTTAATTAATTATGTGACCTAGGGTAATTACTAAAGTACCCCTAAGTCACTAGGACCATAACCAACCCCTTTGGATCCTAGGTTAGGTACTAGGATGTTTCTTTAGTTAGTTACTCAGCTAGTGTCACCCGGTTAGGTCTTAGGATTTCGGGCACAATAGTTAGTTTATTTTAGTTAGTCCTAGGTTAGTTATCTAGTTAGGTAAGTTAGTTAGAGCCTAGAATTGGTTAGGAATCTTTGTCCCATGTGGCTTGACCCGACGCGCGCCTGCCCCCTAACAGCCCTAACCGAATCGGTTGGGTTTGTCGCTTGGTCCCTTGGCCGGTAGCACATGTGCTTTCTCATGTGCTTGCACATGTGTTATCGTGCACTTTCCTAAGCGTGCACTCTGTAGTTGCACTTGGAAAGTTCACTTCTTGTCCCAAGGATCCTCACTATGTCCTTGGGAACTGCTTAATCTACATGATCATTGTAATGATCATGTGCTATGGTACCTAGGCTTGACACTTTGATGTCTCGTACCTAATGTGTGTAAGCAATGAAATTAAATTTTTTAGCTTAGGGTCTTCATTGCAGATACAATTCGTAAACAAGCTTGGATTGGAGCATTTGAACATCAAAGTGTATTTTAAGTTATTGTTAATTCATAGAAATTGGCTAACACCCTTAAGCCAATATTCTCTAACATGCCCAATATTACTCAATATTGGGCATTGGGATGCCTATGTACCCCAATACATATTCTTAAAACCTAATAGAATCTTCACTAAACAAGTACATTTTCTTGAATGCTACATTATCCCCCCTTAGGAACATTTGTCCGAGAATGACACTACACATCATTCTGAATCAAAGAGGGTATTTTCGAAAAACACATCAAGATACTTGAAACTTTACTCTTTGTGAATATCTTATTCACAACTTACTTTGGATGATGCACATCACTCAAAGCTTATCTGAAGATTCATATATGAGATTGAGGAACTTCCTTCTCAATCTCACTTTAACTCAATGCACATCACAACTCATGCGACACAAAAATCATGTCAACGCTATACAAAAGCAACAGCATGAATGCAAGCATGAACTCATATTAACTCATATAGTGCAAGTATAAAACACACAGTTATGGACTTAAAACACCAAAATCGACTAATGCACTAAAATTTAGAGTTTCATAAACAAAATTAGACTTAGGAAGAGTATATCTAACCTCAAGAACTGAACAAGTGAGATTAACGGGATCTCATGTTGGCCTCGGCCTCCCATGTTGCTCCCTCAACAAGGTGGTTTCACCATAACACCTTTACGGTGGCAACCTCCTTGTTCCTTACCTACTTCACTTGGCGATATAATATTTCAACTGGAACCTCTTCATAAGAAATGTTCTCATCGACTCCTAACCGCTCAACAGGCAGGATGGATGCAGGATCACCTAGACACTTTTTAAGCATCGAAACATGAAACACTGGATGAACAGAAGCCAAGTCATTTGGTAACTTCAGTTCGTAGGCAAAATTCCCTACTCGCTGTAAGACCTCATAAGGACCTATATACCTCTGACTCAACATCCCTTTCTTACCAAACATCATCACCCGTTTCATGGGTTATATCTTCAGGTAGATTTGATCACCTACCTCGAATTCAAGAGCCCTCTTCCTTTTATCATCATAGAATTTTTGACGACTGTAAGTAGTAGCTAACCTATCCCTGATCATCCTCACCTTTTCCATAGCCTCATGTATGATCTCAGGGCCAAGGATGGAAGACTCTCCTACCTCAAACCACCCAACAGGGGACCTACATCTCCTGCCATACAGTTCTTCAAAAGGTGTCATCCCAATATTGGAATGGTATTATTATAAGAGAACTCAATCAGTGGCGAGTTATCATCCCAACTCCCCTTGAAGTCAATAACACATGCCATCAGCATGTCTTCAAGGGTCTGAATGATACGCTCTGCTTTTCCATCCGCCTGAGGATGAAAAGCAATACTGAGCTTCAGCTATGTACCCAAGTTCTTTTGGAAAGATCTCCAAAAGTGAGAAGTGAACTGGGCTCCCCTATCCAAAATGATAGATAAAGGAATCCTATGCTTCCTCACTATCTTATCAATATACAGGTTGGCATAATCTTCGGCCCTGTAAGTAGACTTCACAAGAATGAAGTGAGCAGACTTAGTCATCCTGTCAACAATGACCCAAATGGAATCATGCAGTTTCTTGGTCCTGGGCAGACCAACCACAAAGTCCATATTAATAGCCTCCCACTTCCATGTTGGGATCTCAATCGACTGGGTAAGACCTCCAGCCTTAAGGTGTTTGGCCTTAACCTGTTGGTAATTGGGGCACTCCTCCACAAACTTAGAAATATCTCGCTTCATAGCTTCCCACCAATAGATCTCCTTGAGATCATGATAAATCTTGGTGGAACATGGATGAATGGAATACCTGGAGCCATGAGCCCCTACAATAATATTAGGTCTCAGATTATCAATATTGGGCACACACAATCTGCCCTGGTATCTAAGCACACCATCCCCCTTAGGGAGAATGATTCATTCAGCTTACTCAACACTGAGTCTTTCAACTCCATGAAAACTGGGTCGAGATGTTGCTTAGCTTTAACATCTACAAAAAATGAGTATTCAGAACTGGAATGAACTGAACCACCCCCACTTGGTGTATCAACCAGCCGTACACCTAACCTAGCCAATTGGTGTACCTCTTTAACCAACTCCTTCTTCTCATCATCAATATGAGACACACTTCCCATGCTCAATCGGCTCAAAGCATCGGCCACTACATTGGCCTTACCTGGGTGATAGTGGACACTCATATCATAATCCTTGAGCAGCTCTAGCCATCTTCTCTTGACGAAGAGTCAATTCTCTCTGTGTAAAAACATACTGAAGAATTTTATGGTTAGTAAATACATCAACATATACACCATATATGTAATGTATCCAAAGTTTTAACGCCAATACCACTGCAGCTAACTCAAGATCATGGGTAGGGTAATTCTTCTCGTGGATTTTCAACTGTCTTGATACATATGCAATCACCTTGCCATCCTGCATAAGAACACATCCCAAACCTACTCGGGAATCATCATAATACACCACATATCCTTCACCACTCCTCGGCAATGTGAGAACTGGGGCTGAATTGAGTTGGTCTTTAAGCTCTTGGAAGCTATTTTCATAAGTTTCAGACCACTCAAACTTTGCCTTCTTCTTTGTTAAAGCTATCAATGGAGAAGCAATAGCGGAAAAGCCCTCAACAAACGTGCGATAGTAACCAGCCAAACCCAAGAAACTCCAGATGTCAGTAGGAGTGAGAGGTCTCGGCCAGTACTTTACTGACTCAATCTTTTTCGGATCAACCTCTACACCCTGGTCGTACACAACATGAAAAATGAAGGTCACTGATCTCCGCCAAAACTCACATTTGCTGAATTTTGCATACAGCTGATGTTCCCTGAGTACTTGCAATGTCATTCTCAAATGCGTTTCATTCTCTTCTTTGGTCTTAGAGTATATGAAGATGTCATCTATGAATACTATGAAAAAAGAATCAAGGTATTCACGGAAGACCCTATTCATAAGGTCCATAAACGCGGCTGGTGCGTTAGTGAGACCAAATAACATGACAAGAAACTTGTAATGACCATACCTAGTACTGAAGACAATCTTAGGAATGTCCTCTTGTCTCACTCTAAGCTGGTGATACCCTGACCGGAAATTTATTTTAGAAAATAAACTTGAACCTTGGAGCTGATCAAATATATCATAAATTATGTGAAGAGGGTATTTGTTCTTTATAGTGACATTGTTGAGTTGCTGATAATCGATACACATTCTAAGGGTGCCATACTTTTTCTTAACGAACAACAATGGAGCACCCATGGGGATATGATCGGCTTGATGAAGCCCTTATCAAGTAGATATTTTGAGTGCACCTTCAACTCTTTGAGTTCAGCTGGAGCCATTCTATAAGGAGGAATGGAAATTGGTTTGGTGTTTGGATCTAAGTCAACACCAAAGTAAATTTCGCATTCAGGAGGGATTCCTGGTAAATCCTCTGGAAAGACATCTTGAAACTCATTCACTATGGACATAGAGTCTATGGAATGAACTTCATGTTCTAAGTCATTGACTATGACTAAGTGGTATAAATACCCCTTAGATAACATCTTATTGGCCTTAAGATGGGAAACTATTTGGCATGTTGGATTTGAACTACGCCCTTCCCATTCCAGCTCTAACTCATTAGGAAACTGAAACCTTACTACCCTGTTTCGACAGTCTATGGTAGCATAGCATTTATGGAGCCAATCCATACCCAAAATTATATCAAAGTCAAGCATGGTTAATTCTATTAGGTCAGCATAGGTAACTCTATCAAGAACAATTATTGGGCAATCTCTATAGTCTCCTATGGGATCACTAACTAGAAAAGGTTCATGTAAGATCTCAGGAAACAAGTCAAATTTACTAGCTACTAAAGGAGTAACAAAAGACAAGGTGGATCCTGGATATAACAATGCATACACAGGAAAAGATTAGACATCCAAGGTACCTCTGACAACATAAGCTGACTTCACCTGCTCCTCTCTACCTTTCAACGCATAGAAGTTGTTCCTCCTGGGAGGCTCGACTGCAGCAGTAGGATTAGGCCGAGGCTGAGTATCTTTCTTGGCCTGATTCTTCACATGTGGGCAGTCCCTGACCATATGCCCACTTTTCCGCACCCATAGCAGGCATTAGAACCTACCATGCAAACGACCACACTTACCACACGACTTTCTGTCACGCTGGGCATTTTTATTATTGCCCTTCTTGAGGCCAGACTTGCCCCCTTTTGACATTAGTGTTCCTAGAAGGAGTAGGATTACCTGAGTGCTGGTGCCGCTTCTTGAACTTGGGCATGTACTAGACTCCAAACGAACATCTACCAGTGCTAGAACCAGACTGATCCGAGGGCCTAGGCTTCTTGCCTTCTCGGCCTCTCTTCCTCCGACGACTTTCCTCCACTTGCTGTGCATGTACCATCAACCTATCAAGGTCCATGTTATCATGCAACATGGATTCCCGACATTCCTCCTCTAGATCCTCCGATACACCAGTCACAAACATGCTCATCTCATCCCTGCTACTGGACACCTGGGTAGAAGCATATTTGGAAAGTTTAACAAACTTCAAGGAGTATTCCTTGACTGACATACCTCACTAACGTAGGTTGATGAACTCCTCAACCTTAGCCTCTCTCTGCACTCTGGGAAAGAACCTCTCCAGGAATACAGTCTTGAGAATGTCCCAAGTGATGGGGACCTCTCCTGGTGCTCGGCCATCTACCCACATCTTGTACCATACCTGAGCCACATCCTTGAGCTGGTATGCAGCCAACTCATCCTTATCCTCTTCATTAACACCCATAGCACATAGAATCTTGTGGACCTCGTCCACAAACTCATTGGGATCCTCATTGGTTCTAGACCCGAAATAGATTGGAGAATTTATCCTGGTGAAATCTCTTAGTTTGCTAGTCATGGTGCTAGCATGTGGGTTCTCCCTGGGAGCACCCTCTCTAGTGGCTTGGGCTGTGATAGCATGTGCCTGAGCAGTGATGGCTTGGTCCATCTGAACCAGTGCTGCTCTCACTTCTCCATCCGTCAACGTAGCTGGGTTGATAGGTACTTGCACTCCAGCAGTTGGGGCTTGAGGAGGAGCTTGGTTTCCCCCAGCAGCTGCTTCTCCAACTCTCCTGCCTGCATTTCTTCTTGTGTTCATTTTTCTACATACACACCCAAGAAGGAAGTTAGATGCTAGAATGACACAAAATGTTAAAACTCTACACAGCACGATAAAGAGTAGAACAAGGGAAGATTCTTAACATCACTAAGTCTCTAAGTCATGGTTGTGGTGCACTTCACAACCATAAGCTAGAAAGTACACAACGTGGTTGTTTTGAGCCTTAGTTCCTAGGTAATTTAACCTCAAGCTCTGATACAAGGTCTATCACACCCGGGTCCTAGACCCTAGATGGGATCGGCGTCGTTAACCTCTCAGTGGTCGCAGAAAAGCCTCTTCTTAGATTTCAACACAATCATACAGTTAAATTTAGCGGAAAATTTAGAACTTTTTAAATTTACTGAAGTGTACTTAGACTTCATATAATTCTTGCATAAGAGTGATATTCTAATAGCTCAAAATAAACAACCATCTATTAACAGATTGAGCAATTGAAATGAAGAATTCATAATGTCATTAATAGTTGCCAAATCGTCCTTAATACGAAAGCTTGAACAAATGTTTGAAAGGAAACGCTAGGAACAACATCCACTAGATATTTCTAATCTACTAAAGCTAGAGCATAAAGCGTAGGCATCCTCGAACTCAAGATGACCTATGTCACGACCGGAATCTAGACCCCAGACGATACCGGCGTCGTTGACCTCTCAGAGGTCGCAAACAAGCCTACATAAGTCATTGTTACTTCATCTAGGTTAATTTTAGCAGAAAATTTATACTTTTGTCTTAAACTTTATATTGGAAAACATTGATCTCGCATAATACTATCTACGTAAACTCATAAGCGTTCACAACAACCATCTAAATCAAGATAATCAAATGAAAAATATATTCATAAATATAGAGTTGCCAAAATGGCACCAATACAACGTCTGAAAGTAAATACGAAAGAAATGCTAGTGGAACATACTCAACTAGGTCATGCTTACGTCTCCGCTAGAATAAGAGAGTAAGCATCCTCGAAAGTATGAGGGCCTACCAAATCCGTATGAAAGCTCCACGTCCGGATAACTTCTGCGTCGTCTCATAAGCTCTAACGTCCAGCTGCACCTGCACCTAAAAGTAGATAAATGTATGGGATTAGTACACACTTGTACTAAGTATGGGTATATGCAAGCACACACCACGGACATGCATGATTTAAAATAGCTCTGTCCTAACGATATGAGTTAAGGAAAGTCAAGTCTATGGACTTGCCAAAATCGGATTAGGAAAGTCATGCCATGAGAGTAACATGCATCGTCATACTTATCATATTTCACACAACACAACTTATTGCATATAGCACATAACATATTGCATATAGAACAGATCATATTTCATTTCATTCGTTCATATGCCATGAGACCTTGGAATCATGGACTTAACATTAGGACTTCCCAAAATGAGGGCTCAACATATGGGACCTCCACTAGGGAGCCTTCTTTAGCAAACACATATTCTACTTCATTCATTCATACGTATTTCATTTTATTTCATTCATAGGCTAGTGTAAACACCAACTATACCTAGGATGTAGTTTAAGACTCTCATTGGGTTCACTGTGCATTGTCTAAGAATGACCAAGTGTCATTACATAAGTCTATTTCATCTCTTGATTATCCTACCCAAACATCTTTGGTATCGTTCATTTCATTGTGGGCATTACATGAGGCTGGCCTCATTCTTTCTTTGGGAACTTTAACTTTAACCTACATATATCATGTGAGCTCCATGAAATACTGTGTCTACCCCACACCGAAAAGAGGTGGAATCACCGGCCAAAGTGAAACAAAAAACATGCTAGAGTATATAGGGGATTGAACCCTGCTAGATCCCTATGTTGGCTGAATAGGTTCAAAGATTAGGAGATATAAGGAGACCCATACCCGTCTGGACGTACAGTCTCATCTCATGAGAATTACACGAACCTCTGCCTTCCCAAAAGGAGGAATATCCACTCATAGCTAGCCTATCGGTGCTCAATATAAAGTTCCATTACATTCATCTCATACATCATAGAAGCTGGCTTCTAGAATGAGGACATCATTGCTCATTAGATGATTTCTCATCTCATCATTAGTATTAAGTATGCATTTAACTTTAATACTTTCATTAGAGTGTTCATAGAGACTGGTCTCTTCATTAACTTTACACTCTCATAGGAGAGTACGTTTTGGTAACATTTATTTAGGATCATTTGAGATTGCTCTCCTGTTTCACATTAGCCTCTTATCATGTTGTCACCATATTCATTAGTCTTAGCACATTTACCCTTCATAATTAGTCACCCCTTTTTACGTGAATGTTCATTTCATCATATGCCAATGCACTTGGCCTTTTAGTGTGTTTCACACTCTTACTTAACCCTTCTGGGTTGCATCATTCATCACATAACATCTTAGGTTCACTTACTTTACAAACGTATGCTGGGCTTATGAGTCCACACACACAAGCCATGAGGCTTCATTCATATTTCATTTAAGTGATTTATATTGCCCAAGATTATGTGGTACAAGACTTATGCATCTTGTAAGTATGCCAAGGTCTCAATTTGATTCCTATAGGCAGCATTCATTAAATATTTAATCACGTAAGACTTATGTGTTAATACGGAATTGGGCAAGGGAACCCGATTTCGAATCCCTTGAGCAACGCTTAATTTTATATTAAACTTGATAATTGCATTTTTCAGATTTGGGGGACCCTAGTGTGATCCCCATCACTCCCATAATATTTCCTTTCTTTTCCTCCTCTCTTTCTCGTTTAAGGCAAGGAGGTTGTGGGATCAATCCCCCACAAGCTCATTCTTTTCTCTTAATTTATTTCTTAACTTTCTCACCTATCCATGAGGTTGTGGGTTCAATCCCCACTCACCACATTTATTTTTCCTCCTTTATTTTTCTCCTAACTTTCTCATCTATTCAAGAGGTTGTGGGTTCAATCCCCACTCACCACATCTATTTTTTCTCCTTTATTTTTCTCCTAACTCTCTAATCTGCCAAGAGGTTGTGGGTTCAATCCCTACTAACCACATCTATTTTTTCTCCTTTATTTTTCTCCTAACTCTCTCATCTGCCAAGAGGCTGTGGGTTCAATCCCGACTCACCACATCTATTTTTTCTCCTTTATTTTTCTCCTAACTCTCTCATCTGCCAAGAGGTTGTGGGTTCGAATCCCCACAGCCTCACCTTATTTTAATTTACATTTTTCTCCTTACCTTCTCATTCTGCCAATAGATTGTTGGTTCGAATCCCACATACCTCATTTTTATTATTTCTTTATTTCATTCTTCTCCTCTCTCCTTAATCCGTCCAAGAGGTTGTGGGTTCAAACCCACACGCCTCACTTCATTTTCTTTCATTTCCCCCCTATTTTTTCACTTGAGCATTACCCCATTTCGAATCCTCCTTACCACATTTTATTATTTAATTTTTTTATGACATGTATATTGTGAGGTCTTGGGTGCAATCCCCACTGACCTCAAGCATTTAAAAATTATTTTTGAACATGGCTTTTCTTTACAGTAAGCTGTCGAAAAACAAATTTCCAGAATGTTGGAAATTTGTTCACCCTCGTTGCAGTCCATTTTCTCAACTTTTTAGATGTTAGATTTAGGATAAATTTTCGTGTAATATCTAGTGAATCTTTAGGTGAGTTTTCATGGTTATTTTTGAGAATTTAATCACCTTTTTGCAGTCCATTTTCTCACCCTCTTTCACGTTAAACATCAAGACATTTTGAGTAGTTTTTAGGGAGATCTTTAGGTGCATTTTCAAGGTTACTTCAATCAAGAATTATAATTCAATTCAGCAACTTTGAACTCATATGAACATCACGTTTTTAACATATTCATATACGTATCATACACCATTTTAACATGTAAATATCCAGGCTTCAAACCATGGCTAACTCACGGCACACACATGCATAATCAAGTTAACGTAATTCACTTTTTCGGAACACATCTTTCATTTCTAACATAATTTCCGAATACACATTCAAACACGTAATCACAACCAGCCCTAAAATCATCTACCAAAAGTCATACCAACGCATACTTTAAATCTTTCGAAGGGGCTAATGACAGGGGCATGTAACGGGGACAACCTTAGTCTTTAAATCGTGATTTAAACTGAACCTTAAGGGTCTCTTGGGAAAGGGACCAAGAGAGAAGAAAACCCATACCTTAATGTCGTTAAAAATCTGTTTAAATGCTGCCAATTTACCACGAAACCAAGCCTCACCACCGAAACTTCAAGCAAAATCCCGTCAAGAACTTGTTGTTGATTTTCGTTTTTACCTTAGTTTTTCATTTGAGTTTTTGTGTGTAAGTTCTTCAAGTGTAAAGAACTATTATTTTCAGTTCTTTTTCTGATAAAAACGTGAGAATGAGAGGATTAGGATTATGATTATGATTAGGAGAGTTAGGTCGAGACTAAGTCAAACTAGGACTCCTCATTATTTATTAATTTTTTTATTAAAAATCTGATTTTCCTTTAATTAAATCAGCAAATTAAATATTAATTAATTTAACTAATTCACTAAATAAAATTAAATCAATTTAATCCTCGCTTCCACCACGGCTCGAACCCGGGTGGAGCTAGATTTTGCTTAAAGGGTCAATTTCGGCCACCTTAACCCAAATTGCCCCTTAACCATATTAATTAATTAATTAATTATTTAGGATAATTACAATACTATCCTTAGCCTGGAAAAGACCATTTTACCCCTAGACCCTCCAAACTTAAGATTACCCCCTTTTAAGTCTGGTTAAGGCTCATCCGGGTAAATCTTCATATTCGGGTGCCCTAGATGGCCGGATCCAACATTTCCTAGCTCAACTAATTCACCAAGTTACTTGGCTTGGTTGCTGTAGGGGTTCAGCGGTCTGGTTCTACGCGCATCAATTCGTGTGAACCCGATCTAATCTACGCATTCTAGATACGTTAGACATTACTTAGCATAGTCATTTTTAGGGTTGTTACATTATCCCCCCCTTAGGAACATTCGTCCCTGAATGACATTACACATCATTTTAAAATAAAGAGGGTGATTTTCGAAGATATTTTAACATACTTGAGACTTTACGCTTTGTGAATTTCTGTTTCACACTTACTCTGGATAATGCATATTACTCAAGCTAATATGAAGCTTCATATTTGAGATTGAGGAACTTCCTTCTCAATCGCACTTAACTTGATGCACCTCTCAACTCATGCAACACAAAAATCATGTACAAAAACAACAACATGACATGCAAACATGAATTCATTTTAACTCACATAGTGCAATTATTACTCATACGATTATGGACTTACAACACCAAGTGGACTATTGCACTAAAACTTAGAGTTTCTTAAACAAAACCAGCCTTAGGAGGAGTATATCTAACCCCTTAGATAACATCTTGTTGGCCTTAAGATTTGAAATTATATGGCTTTGTTGGATTGATCCACGCCCTGCCCATTTATACCCTATCTCATTTGGAAACTGAAACCTCACTACACTTGTTTGATAGTCTATGGTAGCATAACACTTATGGAGAAAATCCCTACCTAAGCTATTCAATGCCTTTTATTGGTGAATATTTGATTCACATATTAGTAGGTTGGTGCACATCCTTCAAACCTACTAGCAGCTTCGCTTTAATAGACTAAGGAACTCCTTCTTAAACTAGTCTCATCAAAGCATACAACATAATTAAACACATAAGTCACATAAGTCAGCAACCAACATGATGACTCCAACATATTAACTTCATACTAGTGCATAAAACCATACACATGAAAAATTAATTTAGGCTACGCACCCGAGACATCACCAGAGGTGTTTTCCCCAACACCCCTAGACTTGAGTGCGAAGAATAGTTGCCTCCTTAGAGCCTCTTCACTTGGACCTTTAGGCTGTACTCTCTCTTTCCCTTGTAAAATTCTTCTCCTATTCGGACAATCCTTCACCATGTCACCGGTTTGCCACAACTGTAACAAGCGTTAGAGCCCATCATACACTCTCCTCCATGCAGTTTGCCACACTTCCTACAAGGTGGCCTCTCTTGAGGTGTATCTACTTCATTGTTTATCTTAACTCTGGACTCGGAATCCCTATCACAGCGACCCTCGGATGAACTTGACTCCCCTTGGTGGAGAGTCCCTTCTTAAACCTGGGCTTATCCCTCATTTCAGTACTACTCTTGCTGGAAAAATTCTCCTCAGCTTGCCTTGATCTGTTCCCTGCCTTAGTGTACTTCCTCTTCCTGCTTTCCTCCAATTGCTGGACATGGACCATAAGCCTTGAAAGGTCCATGCTGTCATGCAGCATAGCTTCCCTACACTCCTCCTCGAGATCCTCAACAATCCCTGTCAAGAATCTACTCATCTCGTCTCTGCTGTTAGACACAAGAGAAGTGGCATACCTGGAAAGTTTTACGAACTTCAGGGAGTAATCCCTGACTGACATCGAGCCCTGCTTAAGGTTGATGAATTCCTCAACCTTAGCCTCCTTCATTTCTCTGGGAAAGAACCGCTCCAGAAAAGCCGTCTTGAAATGATCCCAAGTAATAAGACCTCCTCCTAAGGACCTGCTATCCTGCCACATCTTATACCAGGATTGAGCTACATCCTTTAGCTGGTAGGATGCCAGCTCAGCCTTCTCCACCCATTGCACACAGTATCTTGTGGATCTCATCCACAAACTCCTGGGGATTCTCTGGAGTCTTAGATCCAGTGTAAACGGGAGGATTCATCCTCGTGAAGTCCCTTAACCTGCTAGTCATGGTGCTGGCAGGTGGGTTCTCTCTGGGAATACCTCGTTGCTCCGCGTGGGCTGTCATAGACTGATCTTGTAAAGTGATGGCTTGATCCATCTGTGCCAGGGCTGTCCTCACTTCTCCATCTATCAACCCAGCAGTGTTAACAGGCATCTCCATTGGATGTCCTCACTTCTCCATCTGTCAACCCAACAGTGTTAACAGGCATCTCCATTCCAGCAGCTGGAGCCTGGGGTGGAACTTGGTTGTCCGCAGCAGCTGCTCCTACTCTTCCCCGACCAGCGTTCCTCCTTGTGTTCATTTTCTGAAAGATAAGAATTGATGTTAGATATGCTCATAACACCAAGAAATCCGACATTAAAAAAAGCACGATAAGATCAGAAGAAGGGAAATTTTCCTACGCATCATGCAGTCTCTAATTCATGATAGTGGTGCACTTTACTACCATAAGTTAGAAACTATTCAATGTGGTTGATGTGAACTTATTATCCTTAGAATTTAACCTAATGCTCTAATACCAACTTTGTCACGACCGGAATCTAGACCCCAAACTAGACCAACGTTGTTGACCTCTCAAAGGTCACAAACAAGCCTACATACGTCATTGTTACTTCATCTAGGTTAATTTTAGCGGAAAATTTGAACTTTTGTTTACTTAAACTTTTATTGAAAAACATTGATCTCGCATAATACTATCCACGTAAACTCATAAGCGTTCACAACAACCATCTAAATCAAGATAATGAAATGAAAAATATAGTCATAAATATAGAGTTGCCAAAATGGCACCAATACAACATCTGAAAGTAAATACGAAAGAAACGCTAGTGGAACATACTCCACTAGCTCATGCCTACGACTACGCTAGAATAAGCCAGTAAGCATCCTCGAAAGCATGAGGGCCTACCAAATCCGTATGAAAGATCCACGTCCGGATAACTTCTGCGTCGACTCATAAGCTCTAACATCTAGATGCACCTGCACCTAAAAGTAGATAAATGTATGGGATTAGTACACAGTTGTACTAAGTATGGGTATATGCAAGCACACACAACGGACATGCATGATTTAGAATAGATCTCTCCCAACGATATGAGTTATGGAAAGTCAAGTCAGTGGACTTGCCAAAATCGGATTAGGAAAGTCATGCCATGAGAGTAACATGCATCATCATACGTATCATATTGCACACATCACATAACATATTGCATATAGCACTAATTATATTTCATTTCATTCGTTCATATGTCATGAGACCTTGGAATCATGGACTTAACATTAGGACTTCCCAAAATGAGGGCTCAACATATGGGACCTCAACTAGGGAGCCTTCTTTAGCAAAAACTGAGTCTGCTTCATTCATTCATACGTACTTCATTTCATTTCATTCATAGGCTAGTGTAAACACCAACTATACCTAGGATGTAGTTTAAGACTCTCATTGGGTTCACTGTGCAATGACTAAGAATGACCTAGTGTCATTACATAAGTCTAGTTCACCTCTTGATTATCCTACCCAAACAACTTTGGTATCATTCATTTCATTGTGGGCATTACATGAGGCTGGCCTCATTCTTTCTTTGGGAAATTTAACTTTAACCTACATAGATCATGTGAGCTCTATGAAATCCTGTGTCTACCCCACACCGAAAAGAGGTGGAATGACCGGCCAAAGTGAAACCAAAAACATGCTAGCGTATATAGGGGATTGAACCCTGCTAGATCCCTATGTTGGTTGCATAGGTTCAAAGACTAGGAGATATAAGGAGACCCATACCCGTCTGGACGGACAATCTTATCTCATGAGAATTACACGAACCTCTGCCTTCCCGAAAAAAGGAATCGCCACTCATAGCTTGCCTATCGGTTCTCAGTATAAAGTTCCATTACATTCATCTTATACATCATAGAAGCTGGCTTCTAGCATGAGGACATCATTGCTCATTAGATGATTTCTCATATCATCATTGGTATTAAGTATGCATTTAACTTTAATACTTTCATTAAAGTGTTCATAGAGACTGGTCTCTTCATTAACTTTACACTTTTATAGGTGAGTACATTTTGGTAACATTTACTTAGGCTCATTTGAGATTGCTCTCCCGTTTCACATTTGCCTCTTATCATGTTGTCACCACACTCATTAGTCTTAGCACATTAGCCCTTCATAATTACTCACCCTTTTTTACGTGAATGTTCATTTCATCATATGCCAATGCACTTGGCCTTTTAGTGTGTTTCACACTCTTACTTAACCGTTCTGGGGTCTCATCATTCATCACATAACATCTTAGGTTCACTTACTTTATAAACTTATGCCGGGCTTATGAGTCCACACACACAAGGCATGAGGCTTCATTCATAGTTCATTTAAGTGATTTATATTGCCCAAGATTATGTGGTACAAGACTTATGCATCTTGTAAGTATGCCAAGGTCTCAATTTGATTCCTATAGGCGGCATTCATTAAATATTTAATCACGTAAGACTTATGTGTCAATACGGAATTGGTCAAGGGAACCCGATTTTGAATCCCTTGAGCAACACTTAATCTTATATTAAATTTGATAATTGCATTTTTCAGATTTGGGGGACCCTAGTTTTATCCCCATCACTCCCATAATATTTCATTTCTTTTCCTCCTCTGTTTCTCGTTTAAGGCAAGGAGGTTGTGGGATCAATCCCCCACAAGCTCATTCTTTTTCTCTTAATTTATCTCTTAACTTTCTCATCTATCCAAGAGGTTGTGGGTTCAATTCCCACTGACCACATTTATTTTTCCTCCTTTATTTTTCTCCTAACTCTCTCATCTATTCAAGAGGTTGTGGATTCAATCCCCACTCACCACATCTATTTTTCTCCTTTATTTTTCTCCTAACTCTCTCATCTGCCAAGAGGTTGTGGGTTCAATCCCCACTCACCACATCTATTTTTTCTCCTTTATTTTTCTCCTAACTCTCTCATCTGCCAAGAGGCTGTGGGTTCAATCCTCACTCACCACATCTATTTTTCTTCTTTATTTTTCTCCTAACTCTCTCATCTGCCAAGAGGTTGTGGGTTCGAATCCCCACAGCCTCACCTTATTTTAATTTACATTTTTCTCCTTACCTTCTCATTCTGCCAAGAGGTTGTGGGTTCGAATCCCACATACCTCATTTTTATTATTTCTTTATTTCATTCTTCTACTCTCTCCTTCATCCGTCCAAGAGTTTGTGGGTTCGAACCCCACACGCCTCACTTTATTTTCTTTCATTTCCCCCCTAACTTTTCACTTGAGCACTAACCCATTTCGAATCCCCCTTACCATATTTTATTATTTAATATTTTATGACATGTATATGGTGAGGTCTTGGGTTCAATCCCCGCTGACCTCAAGCATTTAAAAATTATTTTTGAACGTGGCTTTTCTTTACAGTAAGCTGTCAAAAAACAAATTTCCAGAATGTTGGAAATTTGTTCACCCTCTTTGCAGTCCATTTTCTCAACTTTTTAGATGTTAGATTTAGGATAAATTTTCGTGTAACATCTAGTGAATCTTTAGGTGAGTTTTCATGGTTATTTTTGAGAATTTAATCACCTTTTTGCAGTCCATTTTTTCACCCTCTTTCACATTAAACATCAAGACATTTCGAGTAGTTTTTAGGGAGATCTTTAGGTGTATTTTCAAGGTTACTTTCAATCAAGAATTATCATTCAATTCAGCAACTTTAAACTCATATGAACATCACATTTTTAACATACTCATATACGTAAAATACAACATTTTAACATGTACAAATCCAGTCTTCAAACCATGGCTAACTCACGGCACACACATGCACAATCAAGTTAACGTAATTCACTTTTTCGGAACACATCTTTCATTTATAACATAATTTCCGAATACACATTCAAACACGTAATCACAACCAGCCCTAAAATCATCTACCATAAGTCATACCAACGCATACTTAAATCTTTCAAAGGAGCTAATGACAGGGGCATGCAACGGGGACAACCTTAGTCTTTAAATCATGATTTAAACTGAACCTTAAGGGTCTCTTGGGAAAGGGACCAATAGAGAAGAAAACCCATACCTTAATGTCGTTCAAAATCTGTTTAAATGCTGCTAATTTACCACGAAACCAAGCCTCACTACCGAAACTTCAAGCAAAATCCCGTCAAGAACTTGTTGTTGATTTTCGTTTTTACCTTAGTTTTTCATTTGAGCTTTTGTGTGTAATTTCTTCAAGTGTGAAGAACTATTATTTTCAGTTCTTTTGATGATAAAAACGTGAGAATGAGAGTGAGAGACGTGAGAATGAGAGGATTAGGATTATGATTATGATTAGGAGAGTTAGGTGGAGACTAAGTCAAAGTAGGACTCCTCATTATATATTTATTTTATTTTATTTTTTTAATTAAAAATCTGATTTTCCTTTAATTAAATCAGCAAACTAAATATTAATTAATTTAACTAATTCACTAAATAAAATTAAATCAATTTAATCCTTGCTTCTCCTAAGGCTCGAACCCGGGTGGAGCTAGATTTTGCTTAAAGGGTCAATTCGGCCACCTCTACCCAAATTGCCCCTTAACCTTATTAATTAATTAATTAATTAATTATTTAGGGTAATTACAATACTACCCTTAGCCTGGAAAAGACCATTTTACCTCTAGACCCTCCAAACTTAAGATTACCCCTTTTTAAGTCCGGTTAAGACTCATCCGGGTAAATCTTCACATTCGGGTGCCCTACATGGTTGTACCCAACATTTCCTAGCTCAACTAACTCGCCAAGTTAGTTTGATTGGTTGCTGCAGAGGTTCAGAGGTCTGGTTCTACACGCATCAATTCGTGTGAACCCGATCTAATCTAGGCATTCTAGATACGTTAGACATTACTTAGCATAGTCATTTTTAGGGTTGTTGCAACCTACCAAAGTCTGGAGGTACTAGTCCAGACAGCTTCAACTGATCTTCAATCTTCTTCAAGGACCTGCACCTATAAAAATAATAATTGTATATGGGTTAGTACACACTTGTACTAAGTATGGGTATATGTAAATAAACACATAAGGACTATGCATGATCAAGGAAAGTTCTTCCTATACCAACATGCCATTTTTGGAAAGTGAAGTCACTTCACTTTCCTAATTTGTTATTTATGAATCACTCTATGAATATGACATATTTTCATGCATTTAAAGCACACAACTCATTTTCTATATGAACATAAGACCTTGAAATCATGAACATAATTTTGGAACAACTCAAGAAAAAATTAATATTTTGCCCATTAGGCTGAGAGCTCCCTTTCCGAGCCTTAATTTATTTTTTAGTCTTTCCTTCTTTTTGTTGTGTAGTTAAATGATATCCTTTTATCCTATGTTTTACTTACGAGTGCAATGATTCATTGTAGTCCCATACCTACAATGAATCAAGTAAGTAATCCAAAAGACTAAATAAATTATTTGACTACCCTACTTACA
The DNA here is from genome assembly GCA_022817965.1 of Solanum lycopersicoides. NCBI lineage: Eukaryota > Viridiplantae > Streptophyta > Magnoliopsida > Solanales > Solanaceae > Solanum > Solanum lycopersicoides. The sequence continues at coordinate 5,088,661 of JAJJBR010002323.1, forward strand.
AGTTATTTTTTCCATTCTTGTTAAATTGGGAATGAAGTCTTTATAAGCCAATCTTTATTTACTATGCCCATTCTTTGATTATTTGCATAATATATAGATGCTGGGGCATATATTTATACTCCAATTGACGAGTCATTATGTTTTTCTCCCTTTATTGTCATAAGCCAATTACTGTTAAAACTTCATTCTTATCAAACACTGATGATTTGATATTCTTATGCTTTTGCTTATGTCACAACCCGAATTCTGGAATCCAAATTGCAACTGGCGTCGGTGACCTCTCAAAGGTCGCAGACAAGCCTCTTCTTGCATTCATCACATTCATACGGTTAATTTTAGCGGAAAATTAAAAACTTTTTGTTTATAGTTGAAGTATACATAAACTTAATATAAATGGATATATTTAAGTAAGTTCATTTCTCATACATAAACCATCTAATTATAAGATCATGCAACTTGAAAGAAATGGAATCTCATGTCATAAGTAATACTTGCAAAAACGGCATCATTACAAGCTTCTGAATAAAATAGTAAAGAAACACTAGTGGAACCTACCCCACTAGTTCAAACCTAATACTAAGCAAGAAATATAAAGGCAGGCATCCTCTAATGCATGAGGACCTACCATGTCCGGATGAAATCTCTGAGTCCGAACAACTGCAATGATACCCTAAACGTCCACCTGAGCGTGCACCTAAAATAGTAATATTGTATGGAATTAGTACACACTTGTACTAAGTATGTGTACATTCAACAACACATAACGGTAATGCATGAACAATAATGGCTCTTCCTAATCAACATGATTTCTTAGAAGGTCAAGTCTCTTGACTTTGACTATTTCGTACTAGGAAAGTCATACCATGAATATGTCACACATCATACACAGATAGGTTCACATAATATAGATTTCATATTTTATATAGTATACATTTCATATCCATGAGACCTTGGAATCATGGACGTAGCATTAAGACATCTCAAGTGAGGGCCCAACATATAGGAACTCAATCCGAGGGCCTCCTTTAGCAAATACAGAGCCTGCTTCATTCATTTATTCGTACTTCACATTATTCATTTCATTCATTCATAGGCTGATGTAAACACCAGCTATACCTAGGATGATGTTTAAGACTCTCATCGGGATCATGAAGTGCAATGACCAAGAATGACCTAATGTCAATACTTGAGTCCGGTCTCACCTCCTGATTGTCTTGCACAAACACCTTCGGTATCGTTCATTTTATTATCTTTCATACTTTGAGGAACTTCAACCTTAACCGACATAGATCATGCGAGCATCATGAAATCCGGTGTCTCCCCCACACCAAAAAGAGGTGGAGTAACTGGCCAAAGGGAAACCAAAACATGCTAGCTTTAAGGGTTCGAACGAAGCTAGTTCCTTATGTTGCCAACCTAGTTCAAAGACTAGGAGATTTAGGGAGACCCATACCCACCTTGGTGGACAGTCTCATCTCATGAGCTTTATGTGAACCTCCGCCCTTCCCGAAGGAAGGAATCACCAATCATAGCTAGCCTATCGGTGTTTAGTTTAAAGTTCCTATTTACATTCAACTCATACATCATCGAAGCTTGCTTCTTAGCATGAGGTATTCATAGCTCATTATATAATTTCTCATCTCTTCTTTGCATATTAAGTGTGAATTTTCCTTACACTTACATATAGAACGTGATTGAGACTTGTCTCTTAATGTTCAACACTCTCTTAGGTGAGTTCTTTAGGTGACCTTTACTTAAGATTGGTTGAGACTTGTCTCACCATTCATCTTAGCCTCTTATCATGTTGTCACTATTTTCATTAGCATCATAGTATAATATAATTACTCACCTCATTACGTGAATGTTCATTTAATAATCTTACCATTAACTCATGGTCTTACCCAATTCGGGTTACTCATAATTGACTAAGTGTTTCATGACAATCTAAGTATATGTTGAGTAAGACTTATGCATTTTACACATGCAGCCAAGGGACCCAAGTTTAATCCCTAGTGGCTGCTTTTTATTTCATTTTAATGTGTCTCACAATTTAAGTCAAGGGACCCATGTTCGAATCCCTTATGTATCTCACACCCTTGTAGAAGGAGCCGAGTTTGAATCCCCCCTCCCTCACTATTTTCTTTTTCTTTTAATTTAAGGCTTCTTTCAACCTGCCCAAGTTCGAATCCCCTCTCTCACCCTATTTTCTTTTATTTTATTTTAAGGCTTAATCTCTTAGTATTAGGAATTTAACGTCTCGAGTTCCACCCTCAATGACATCATATATTTTTCTTCATTTTTACTAGTGAATAGACGAAACTATACTCAATTAACATATGCCTTTAATTCATTTCTTTGCATTTAGCTTAGGCATTTAGTTTAGAGTTTTCCATAAACTTTTAACCAATTCGTTAAGGAATTTACTCTTATTTTCTTGTTCATGAACATAACGATTTCATCATCATATGTTAATAACACAACAAATACATAGAACCTAATTCACCACGTAGTTGAAAACAATCCGTAATATGCTTCTCATGATATTTAGCATTATTGTGTACATAAAACATACATACAGTCGGACACGCATAAAATGATCATACGCTGTCCGGAAACATCACATTACACGCAATCATAAACGTTCCTAAGATTGTCTACCAGCAAACATACCAACGCATGCATCAAGTTTTCAGAGGATCTAATGACAGGGGCATGCAACGGGGTTAACCTTAGTTTTCGATTGGAGTACGTACTGAACCTTAGGGGACTCTTGGGAAAGGGACCAAGAGAGAAGAAAAGTCATACCTTTTTAGCCTTTACAACCAGCCACAACCACACGTTTCCACCCACACACGAACCTTTCTTTCGAGCTTTGATTCTTGTTCCCAAGTGAAGTTCTTTACGTGATTTCTTAAAGCACTTAGGCGTACAATTTTTTTCTTTTTGTTTTTGATGAATGCAGCCTATAACTCTTTAGAATCAGTAGGCTTACTTTATTTTTCTGTTTTTGAATTGTAAAAAAAAAGCTGAAAAACAGTTTTAGAAGAGATATTGAATTAAGAGTGCACATTGAGTACACTCCTAGTGAAGGTCGTGTACTTCTTTCCTTGGGAGTTTGTTGTTGACTTATTCAACACAATTTAAATGATAAAATCAGATTATAATCTATATATTAAGTTACTTTAATGCCCCTCCTTATTTTTTTTCTTTAGTGAATAAACGTGAATGTGCAAAGAATAGAATACTTCACTAGTGATTATCGTGGCTTAGGATTAGGGGAGGTAGTTTAGACATATTCAACTAGGACTCTCAATTCAAACTTTAAAAATCTGATATTAAATCATTAAGTGAAGTGACCATTAAGCCCTCACCTAATTTCGCATGAAAGATTATTTTAAATCATTAATCAAAATGCCTCTAACTCGGCTTGAACCCGAGCGGAGAGGACCCGGTCAATCTAGGATTTGACCACCGAGCTTTGACCCATTTTGACTACTTAAAAACCTTATTTTATTAATTAAATATCAGCCTAGGGTATTTACTATACTACCCCTAGCCCCGAAATTACCTTTATACCCCTAGCCCCGAAATTACCTTTATACCCCTAGAACCTTAAAACCTAGGACTAACCCTCTAAGTCTGGTTAAGACTCACCCGGGTGAATCCTAGTGTTCGGGGATCTAACATGGCTTGAACCAACCATGCCTAACTCAACCAACTCACCAAGTTGGTTGGCTTGGCTGGTGCATAGGTCCAGGGGTATGGTTCCACGCGCATCAAGCCGTGTGAACCCGGTCTAACCTATGCATTCTAGGTACGTTTAGGTCTTACTTAGCATAGTCATTTTCGGGTTGTTACTTTATACCCCCCTTGGGAACATTCGTCCCCGAATGACACTACTCTTTACTAGCAACAAGCCAGTCATCTATAGAACTTATGCATACATAAGCAATTCAATACTTTTCATTGGTGAATATCTGAGTCACATATTAGCATGGTGGTGCACATCTTTGAAACCTCCTAGCAGCTTCACATTAATAGATTGAGGAAAGTCTTTACCAAATTAGTATCATCAAAACATACAACACAAGTAAACATATAAGTCACACAAACCAGCAACCAACATGATGAATCAAACATATTAACCTCATACTAGTGCATAAAAATCATACACAGTCAAACACATGAAAGACTAATTAAGGCTTAGCACCCGAGACATCACCAGAACTGCCTTCCACTACACCCCTAGACTTGGGTGCGAAAAATCGTTGCCTCCTTGGAGCCTCTTCACTTTGACCATTAGGCTGAACTTTCTCCTCCCCTTTTTCTTGACTTCTCCTATTCGGACAATCCTTCATCATGTGACCCGATTTTCCACAACTGTAACAAGCGTTAGAGCCCAGCATACACTCTCCTCCGTGCAGTTTGCCATATTTCCTACACGGTGGCCTCTCCTGAGGTGTATCTACTTCATTGTTCCTCTTAACTCTGCGCTCGGAATCCCTATCATAGCGACCCTTGGATGAACTTGACTCCCCTTGGCAGGAGAGTCCCTTCTTAAACCTGGGCTTATCCCTAATTTCAGTACTACTCTTCCTTGAAAAATTCTCCTCAACTTGGCTTGACCTATTCCATGCCCTAGTGTGCCTCCTCTTCCTGTTTTCCTCCACTTGCTGGGCATGCACCATCAACCTGCCCAGATCCATCTTATCATGCAACATGGCTGCGCGACAATCTTCCACTAGATCCTCCGACACGCCAATCACAAACCTGCTCATTTCATCCTTGCTATTTGCCACCAGAGAAGAAGCATACTTTGAGAGTTTAACGAATTTCAAAGAATACTCCTTGACTGACATACCTCCCTGTCTCAGGTTGATGAACTCGTCAACCTTGGCTTCTCGTTGCTCTCTGGGGAAGAATCTCTCCAGAAATGCAGTCTTGAGAACATCCAAGTGATGGGAACATCTTCACGTGCTCGGCTATCAGCCCACATCTGGTTCCAAATCTGTTCCACATCCTTAAGTTTATATGCAGTCAACTCAGCCTTCGCCTCCTCATCTACTCCCATGGAACAGAGGATCTTGTGGACCTCATCCACGAACACCTGGGGATCCTCATGGGTCTTGGATCCGTAGTAAACTGGGGGGTTCATTCTGGTGAAGTCCCTCAGCCTGCTAGCTATGTGCCAGCATGAGGATTATCTCTGGGAGCACAATCTCTAACGGCTTGATCCGTGATGGGTTGAGCCTGAGTAGTGATGGACTGTGCCATCTGTAGCAAGGCATTCCTCACTTCTCCATCTGTCAATCCAGCTGGATTGACATGCACCTGATCAGCATCAACTAGGGCTTCAGGAGGAACTTGATTTCCTCTAGCAGCTGCCTCACCTACCCTCCTGCCTGCATTTCTCCTCGTATTCATTATCTACACGTAGATACAAGAAGAGAGTTAGATTCTTAATGACACTATCATGTCACCATTCCACATAGCACGATAGAGAGTAGAAGAAGGGAAAATTTCCTAAACATTATGTAGTCTCTAATTCATGATAGTGGTGCACTTCACTACCATAACTTAGAAACTACTTAACGTGGTTGATATGAGCCTGATGTCTTGGATACTTAACCTAATTCTCTGATACTAAGTTTGTCACGACCCGGATTCTGGAATCCGAATTGCAACTGCCGTCGTTGACCTCTCACAGGTCGTAGACAAGCCTCTTCTTGCATTCATCACATTCATACGGTTAATTTTAGCGTAAATTAAAATTTTTTTGCTTATAGTTGAAGTATACATAGACTTCATATAAACGCATATCTTTAAGGAAGTTCATTGCTCATACATCAACCATCTAATTATAAGATCATGCACCTTGAAAGAAATGGAATCTCATGTCATAAGTAATACTTTCCAAAACGGCATCATTACAAGCGTCTGAATAAAATAGGAAAGAAACATTAGTGGAACCTACCCCACTAGTTCAAACATACTATTAAGCAAGAAATATAAAGGCAGACATCCTCAAATGCATGAGGACCTACCAAGTCCGGATGAAATCTCTGAGTCCGAACAGCTGCAATGATACCCTCTACGTCCACCTAAGTCTGCACCTAAAATAGTAATATTGTATGGAATTAGTACACACTTGTACTAAGTATGGGTACATGCAACAACACATAACGGTAATGCATGACCAAGAATGGTTCTTCTTAATCAACATGCTTTCTTAGAAGGTCAAGTCTCTTGACTTTGACTATTTCGTACCAGGAAGGTCATTCCATGAATATGTCACACATCACACACACATAGGTTCACATAATATACATTTCATATTTGATATAGTATACATTTAATATCCATGAGACCTTGGAATCATGGACATAGCATTAAGACATCTCAAGTGAGTGCCCAAAATATGGGATCTCAATCCGAGGGCCTTCTTTAGCAAACACAGAGCCTGCTTCATTCGTTCATTCGTACTTCACATTATTCATTTCATTCATTCATGGGCTGATGTAAACACCAACTATACCTAGGATGAAGTTTAAGACTCTCATCGGGATCATGAAGTGCAATGACCAAGAATGACCGAATGTCAATACTTGAGTCCGGTCTCACCTCCTGGTTTTCTTGCACAAACACCTTCGGTATCGTTCATTTCATTATATTTCATAATTTGAGGAACTTTAACCTTAACCGACATAGATCATGTGAGCATCATGAAATCCGGTGTCTCCCCCACACCGAAAAGAGGTGGAGTCACTGGCCAAAGTGAAACCAAAACATGCTAGCTTTAAGGGTTCGAACCAAGCTAGTTCCCTATGTTGGCAACATAGTTCAAAGACTAGGAGATTTAGGGAGACCCATACCCACCTTGGTGGAAAGTCTCATCTCATGAGCTTTATGTGAACCTTCGCCCTTCCCGAAGGAAGGCATCACCACTCATAGCTAGCCTATCGGTGCTTAGTTTAAAGTTCCTATTACATTCAACTCATACATCATTGAAGCTTGCTTCTTAGCATGAGGTATTCATAGCTCATTAGATGATTTCTCATCTCTTCTTTAAATATTAAGTGTGAATTGTCCTTACACTTACATATAGAATGTGATTGAGACTTGTCTCTTAATGTTCAACACTCTCTTAGGTAAGTACTTTTTGTGACCTTTACTTAGGCTTGGTTGAGACTTGTCTCACCATTCATCTTAGCCTCTTATCATGTAGTCACTATTTTTATTAGCATCATAGTATAATATAACTACTCACCTCATTACGTGAATGTTCATTTAATAATCTTACCATTAACTCATGGTCTTAAATTTGGGTTACTCATAATTGACTAAGTGTTTCATGACAATCTAAGTATATATTGTGTAAGACTTATGCATTTTACACATGCAGTCAAGGGACTCAAGTTCAATCCCTAGTGGCTGCATTTTCTTTCATTTTAATGTGTTTCACAATTTCAGTCAAGGGACCGATGTTCGAATCCCTTAGGCAACACTTTATTTTTATTTATTTAGAGTGCTAGATGACTTCACTCATTCGGCCAAGAGGATCTGGGATTGAATCCCAGTGGCCTCATATTTTATTATTTTATTTTGGTGTGAGATTTATGTATCTCACACCCTTGGCCAAGGAGCCGAGTTCGAATCCCCCCCTCCCTCACTATTTTCTTTTTCTTTTAATTTAAGGCTTGTTTCAACCTGCCCAAGTTCGAATCCCCACTCTCACCCTATTTTCTTTTCTTTTATTTTAAGGCTTAATCTTTTAGTATTAGGACCTTAACGTCTCGAGTTCCACCCTTAATGGCAGCATATGTTTTATATCATTTTTACTAGTGAATAGCAGAAACTATACTCAATTAACATATGCCTTTAATTCACTTTCTTTGCATTTAGCTTAGGCGTTTAGTTTAGAGTTTTACATAAGCTTTTAACCAATTCGTTAAGGAATTTACTCTTATTTTCTTGTTCATGAACATCACGATTTCATCATCATATGTTAATGACACAACAAATACATAGAACCTAATTCACCACGTACTTGAAAACAATCCGTAATATGCTTCTCATGATATTTAGCATTATTGTGTACATAAAACATACGTACAGTCGAACACACATAAAATGATCATACGTTGTCCGGAAAAATCACATTACACGCAATCACAAAGGTTCCTAAGATTGTCTACCAGCAAACATACCAACGCATGCATCAACTTTTCAAAGGATCTAATGATAGGGGCATGCAACGGGGGCAACCTTTGTTTTCGATTGGAATACGTATTGAACCTTAGGGGACTCTTGGGAAAGGGACCAAGAGAGAAGAAAAACCATACCTTTTTAGCCTTTACAACCAGCCAAAACCACACGTTTCCACCCACACACGAACCTTTCTTCCGATCTTTTATTCTTGTTCCCAAGTGAAGTTCTTTACGTGATTTCTTAAAGCACTTAGGCGTAAAAAAAAAATTTTTTTGTTTTTGATGAATGCATCCTAGAACTCTTTAGAATCAGTAGGCTTACTTTATTTTTCTGTTTTTGAATTGTAAAAAAAAGCTGAAAAACATTTTTAGAAGAGATAATGAATTAAGAGTGCACATTGAGTACACTCCTAGTGGAGGTCGTCTACTTCTTTCCTTGGGAGTTTATTGTTGACTTATTCAACACAATTTAAATGATAAAATTAGATTGTAATCTATATATTAAGTTACTTTAATGCCCCTCCTTATTTTTTTTCTTTAGTGAATGAACGTGAATGTACAAAGAAAAGAATACTTCACTAGTGATTATCGTGGCTTAGGATTAGGGGAGGTAGTTTAGACTTAGTCAACTAGGACTCTCAATTCGAACTTTAAAAATCTGATATTAAATCATTAAGTGAAATGACCATTAAGACCTCACTTTATTTTCGCATGAAAGATGATTTTAAATCATTAATCAAAATGTCTCCAACTCGGCTTGAACGCGAGTGCAGAGGACCCGGTCAATCTCGGGATTGACCACCGAGCTTTGACCCATTTTGACTACTTAAAAACCTTATTTAATTAATTAAATATCAGCCTAGGGTAATTAATATACTACCCCTAGCCCCAAAATTACCTTTATACCCCTAAAACCCTTAAAACCTAGGACTAACCCTCTAAGTCCGGTTAAGACTCACCTGGGTGAATCCTAGTGTTCGGGGATCTAACATGGCTGGAACAAAACCTGCCTAGCTCAACCAACTCACCAAGTTGGTTTGCTTGGCTGGTGCATAGGTCCAGGTGTCTGGTTCCACGCGCATCAAGTCGTGTGAACCCGGTCTAACCTATGCATTCTAGGTACGTTTAGGTCTTACTTAGAATAGTAGTTTTCGGGTTGTTACAGCTTACTTAGTTCACTTTGAACTTACATTTCTTCTTCTTTAATCTCATGTTCACTTTGAACATTCTAGGTTGACTTAGGATATTCTTTTAAGACTTCCATTGGGATCTTTATGTGCAATGACTAAGAATAACTTACATCATTACTTAGTCTAACCTCACCCTTTGGTCATCCTACCCGAACACCCCTCATATTCCTAGTTCTTTCTTTCTTTATTTCTTACTTTCTTAAAGAAATCTTTAGCTTTTAACCGACATAGATCATGTGAGCTAACATGAAATCCAGTGTCTTCCTCACACTTAAAAGAGGTGGTTCACCGGCCAAAGTGAAACCGAATACTTCCTAGCTTTCTTAGGTGGATCCACTAGTTATTAACCTATGCTGGCGACATAGTTCAAAGACTAGGAGAATTTGGAGACCCTTATCCACCTTGGTGGTAGTCTCATCTCATGAGGCTTACATGTGCTTGCACAAGCTCATTACTAGTCTATCGGTGCTTAGCTCAATTTATTATACTTTACAACTTTTAGAGTTGACTCATACACTATGGAAGCTTGCTTCTAGTATGAGGTATGCTTATCTCAATGGATGACTTGCCATCCCTTTCTATAATTGATGAATGTGAACTTAAATCTTACATTATCATCATGGTATTAATGAGACTTGTTTCACAATTTTCAACACCCTCTTATGTGAGTATCTTTAACATAATTTCTTAGGTGCATGTGAGACTTGTCTCACTTCCTTTAACACCCCATTCTAGGTCAATTTCATAACTCATAAGCTTTTAGTTATTTCATTACTCACCTTATCTCGTTCAATGTTATTTGGTAGTCTTGTACCATTCTTTATGAAAGTTATAAGGACATTATTCAATGTGATACTATATTCACAAGTTCATTTAGATAGGGTATGTTGGGACTTGTCCCAATCATTGGTATACCCTAGGTTATGAGTTCATTGAGTTACATCTTGTCAAGTCTATTCTTAACATGTATTTGTCCTTACAATAAACATCATAATTTACATTGGCCATATAAGATTGGTATGACTTAGTCATTGGCCAATTCTATTACATATTTTGGAAATAATATCGCTGGCCAATTTATTGGCATAAACCAAACTTTCACTAAACATTTTTCATGATATGATCATTAGCCAAGTCAATTAACTTCATATATATACCATAGTTGTTTTGATCAAGCCAAGTTTTAACATTTGCCTAGCTTATAAGAAGAATTCAGTGCTTAGTTTAGCCAAGCTATAAAGTTGATTTGGCATTGAAGATTTATTAACTGCTTTGATTCTCAATCTTATTTCCTCTTGGAAACATTGCATTCCAAATACTTACAAACATATCTACTCTAAACACACATAGTAATTTAAACCTTCATTCCTTTCAACAGTAAACTGAATTTCATAATCGAATTATAACAAATTTCATCTTCTCGAACACAATTAGGCATTACAACATTCCTTATCTCATATAAATGATACTCTAATCATACAGATCTAACCTATAGGTCTCATTCGACATTACCAACTTACAGAAACCTACACATAATGATCAGTTAGCACCACATACCAAAAACATGCTCGATATTTGCATTATACATACTACTAGAATCGGAAATAGGGAGAACTAGGGAGATCAACATTCGAAAATTTCATTGAGAACAACCGTAGTTTTGGTTTTCTTTAATTCAAAACATTTGAAAACCTCTTGGGGAAATGAATCCAAGAGAAAAAAACCATACCTTACTATAGAATTGAATCTACAAAGATCACCCTGTTCTTTGCACGAAAAATCTTGAAGAATTGCCTTGAAATCGCCTAAGGAGAAACGAGAGTTTTTCTTACGCTTGTTCACCATTTTTCAGTCGTGGGTTTCTACTGGATAAACATGAGTCTAAGTCTTAGGAACTGAATATTGATTAATTAAACTTAGGATAATTAACTTAATTTAATAATTCAATTAGCTAATTACCAAAATGCCCCTCCTAAATTGACTAAAAATAGTAGAGCATTTGACTTAGCCAAATTCTAAAAATTTTCTAAGAGTCTCAGATTTGACCATGAATTTAAATTAATTATTTAAGTTGATAATTTTATTAATTAAGTGACCTAGGATAATTACTAAAGTACCCTAAGTCACTAGGACCATAACCAACCCGTTTGGACCATCCTAGGTTAGGTACTAGGATGTTTCTTTAGTAGTTACTCGGCCAGTGTCACCCGGTTAGGTCTTAAGATTTCGGGCACACTAGTTAGTTTATTTTAGTTAGTCCTAGGTTAATTAGCTAGTTGGGTAAGTTAGTTAGAGCACAGGATTGGTTAGGAAGCTTGGCCCACGTGGGTTGACCCGACGCGCGCCTGCCCCCTAACTGCCCTAATTTAATCGGTTGGTCTTGTCGCGTGGTCCCTTGGCCGGTAGCACATGTGTTTTCGTGCACTTTCCTAACCGTGCACTATGTAGTTGCACTTTGAAAGTTCACTTCTTGTCCCAAGGATCCTCACTATGTTCTTGGGCACTGATTAATCTACATGATCATTTTAAATGATCATGTGCTATGGTACCTAGGATTGACACTTGGATGCCTCTTACGTAATGTTTTTAAGCGATGGAATTAAAATTTTTAGCTTAGGGTCTTCATCGCAGGTACAATTCCTAAACAAGTTTGGATTGGAGCATTTGAACATCTAAGTGTATTTTAAGTTATTGTTAATTCATACAAATTGGCTAACACCCTTAAGAAAATATTCTCTAACATTCCCAATATTACTCAATATTGGGCATTGGGATGACTATATACCCCAATACATATTGTTAAAACCTAATAGACTCTTCACTAAACAAGCACATTTTCTGGAATGTTACACATACTTAGTACCTTTCAAGTACTGATGCGTATTACGCACTGCATTTTCTTTTGATATAGGCTTTGGTCCTCAGCATTCAGATCATGCGTATATCAGTCCCCAATCTACCGTTCTGAAGTATAAGTGGTGAGTCCCCATTTTTTTAGGACGATTGAAATGTTATGTCGTTATTTTCAAAATTTCAATTTCCATTGTTCTCGAGTTAGGGTCATGTTCCAACATCTCTAGTCTATTTAAGGCTTATATTCAATCATACTTATGTTCAATGATTAACTAAGTTTCATCATTAAGTTGTTACTGAACTCTTAGTTTTTTTTTATAACAATACTTATAATAGGTAATCCCCATCACTTTTATTAAGTCATGTTTAAGCTTCCGCACAGAATTATTTATTTTTCAGAAATTCTTTAAGTATCCTTTATATGCGAGTAGGGTTAGCCTGGTGTATTTCATGATCTTATGTCCCGTCTTACGTCAAAGGGTAGCCTCGGTGCGTGAGAAACATGGTATTAGAGCATTGTTTTCAAGAGTCCTAGGATCTATGTAAAGTCGCACTAAGTACAGTCCCTTCCATGAGTGCAAAGTGCGCCAACCCTATAAGGGGTAGGATACGAAGCATTTTATGAAAAACTTTGCTTTTTTAATATTTTTATCGTGTGTGGGTATGATCTTCTTTCTAACATGACGTTACGCATCTTTAGATTATTCCTCCTTGTAGAGCTTACCAAATGAATGCTAATGCCTACAATGCTAACGCAAATCCTAAGTCCTAAATCATGAAGATTCAAATGTAGAGTTTTGGAATTCAAATGTTTGCCAACTGTGTAGCAAACTGCAACAATTAGCATGTTCTACTTACTATAAATTCTAGTGGTAGACTAGTGGCAACTAGGGTCCATAACTTTGTTATGATAAACCCATCTGTATTTCTAGGGTTTCAAGTTGGTGAAATTCCCTAGAATTTTCTTGATGAGGTCAAGAATATCTCTTGGGTGATACAAGTGATTAGAAATGATAGGGTAGAGTTAGCGTCCTACAACCTTAAGGACGTGGACCACATTTGGTTAACACAATGGAAGGAAAACAGGAGCAAAAATGTCTCTTCTCTGACATAAGAGTGTTTTACCAGGGCTTTTCTAGACATGTTCTTCCCATGAGAGTTGAGATAGTCTAAGGCCCAGGAATTCATGAATTTGAGACATAGTTGTATGACGGTTCAAGAGTATGGAATCAAGGTTACCGATCTCTTTAGGTATGTTCCAAATATGGTTGACAATTCCAGGGTGAAGAGGAATAAGTTTCTAATTAGGGTATCTAGCTTGGTGAGAAAAGAGTGCATAAATGTAATGTTACTAGAAGATATGAACATATCTAGCCTCCTTACCCATGCTCAGCAAGTTGAGGGAGATAGCTTAGGGAACAAGCTAAGTATAACAAAGAGGCTAGGATAAGAAAATATGAGTATTCTCACCAAAAATTAGGTGGTGGAAAGCTCTCGCACTTTCAGCTAAAATCTTTAGCCCCAACACCTTCATCAATTAGTGTTCCAACCATCAGGTATTGAGGAGATCAGAAAGGTAGGGTATCAGGCTCTATGTCTTAGAGAAGTGTTTCAGTTAATCAAACCTACCCAAGTTGTCCAAAGTGTAGTTAGAACCATCCGAGCATGTGTTTGTCATGGATGTTTTTGTGTGGTTAGATTGGATACAGAATGAGGGATTTCCCTTCTTCTAGATAGGTACAGGGAGGTAATAATATTAAGGCTTCGTCTCTAGATTTAGAAGAACCAACATGTCGTCAGACACTGCAGGATACTTCATCTAGTACATGTTTCATTAAGTGCCAAAATAAGTGTATGATCTCCAAGCTCGCCAGGATCAAGAAGATTCTCCATATGTGGTTACTGAAACGTTGTGAGTTTTTTATTTAGATACTTATGCTTTGTTAGATACAGGGGATACTCTTTCCTTTGTAACTCCATATATTGCAGTAAACTTTGGTATACTTCCAAAAACTCTCTCTGAAACCTTCTCAGTCTGTGCTACAATTGGTGACTTAGTTAAAGCTAGAAGGGTATACATAAGTTACCCTATCACAGTCTCTGAGAAAGTCAACTAAGAGGATATTGTAGAGTTAGAAATGATAGACTTCGATATCATTCTAGGAATGGATTGGATACGTTCTTGTTCAGCCTTAGTGGATAGTAGAACTAGTATTTTTTGTTTTCATATCAAAACGCGTCAATCCTTGAATATAAGGGTAGTTTCATAGTGCCTATGGGTCAATTCATTTTTTATCATAAGGCCAGGAACATGATCTCTAAGCGTTATCGCTATCATCAAGTTCGCGTTAAGTATTCAAGCTAAGAATCCCCAACTCTTGAGTCAGCTGTAGTAGTAAATGAGTTCCACAAAGTGTTTCCATATGATTTTCTTGGAGTTCCTCCCAAAACATAAATCGACTTCGGAATTGATCTCATTCTCAATACCCAACCTTTTTCTATTCCTTCTTACGTAATGGCACCATCTATGATTATGGAATTGAAAGATCAGTTTATAAACCTTTTAGATAAGGGCTTCATTAGACCTAGTATTTCTCTATGTGGTGCAACACTGGTTTTCGTGAAAAATAAAGGCGGTTCTCTGAGGATGTGCATTGACTATCATTAGTTGAAAAAGAAAAAGGTCTCATTAAATTAAGTATTCTATTCGCCTTCAGGATTGATGGCTTTTTTTTACCGCACTTATGCGGTGCTAGTCATTTCTTGAAGAGTAAGACCTTCAACAGATTTTGTGTCGAGCTAGTGACCATTCCAAAATCAGCCTTCAGGTTATGAACCAAATTTTTGAAGTTATGACATTTGGACTAAAATCAATGCCTCTTTGAAGTCTTTCAGTGGAATTTGATGATAGGGTGTTAAACCGAGTATTTGACTTGTTTGTTATCTTCTTTATTGAATGATTATCCTCATTTACTCTAGGAATGAGGAAGAAACATGTGCTCATTTTGAACGGTTTCCTGTCAACGCTTGCAAACGTTATGCGCTAGTTTCAAAGTAGCAAAGTGAGGGTTTTGGTTGGCAATTGTGTGCTGTCCTTGGTCATACAGTATCTAGTGAGGGATCCTAGTGGATCCAGAAAATAGATGTAGTGAAACAATGGCCTAGATCACTCTCTATCAGTATATAGAAGTGTCTTAGGTCTGTGGGTGTTATTAACCGAATGCGTCAGGAAGGATTTTCACATTCTAGACAGCTTCTCCATTTACAGCTAACTTATGTTGTTTCAGATAAAATGTTGAAGTTCCCACGTGCGCCGTGATGACTGTGAGGAAGAGTTTCTCGTTGAAAAAAAGAAAAAACTGAAAACAGACAACTATGTTCCCGGTATGACTTCCCCTGCAGCTTTTTCTTTGACGGCCCTGCTCCCAAAGAGGAGGGGTCAAAATAGTTATGTTGTCT
>JAJJBR010002323.1:5104394-5219262 GCA_022817965.1 Solanum lycopersicoides
GGTGGGAGAGTCCCTTCTTAAACTGGTTTTCCCAGTTTCAGTGCTACTCTCTCTTGAAAAATTACTTCCCAGGTTGCGCTTGACTGTTCCTGCCCTAGTAATGTTCTTTCCTCACATTCCTCCACTGTGGACTGGACCATAAGCCTGGAAAGGCCATGCTGGCAGGCACATAGCTGCCCTACACTCCTCCTCGAGATTCTCAGCACATCTTAGATCCGTATAAACGTGAGGATTCATCCTTGTGAAGCCCTAACTCGCTAGCCATGGTGCTGGCAATGTGGTTCTTCCTGGGAACACCTGTTGCTCCGCCTTGTTTCTCCTCGTATTCATCTTTCTGATCTCAAGAGTTGATGTTAGATACGCTGTTACCACCAAAGAACCGATGTAGGAGAAGGCACAGATAAGTCAAAAGAGGGAATTTGCCTACGCATCATGCAGTCTCTAATTTAGATAGTGTGCCACTTCACTACCATGAACTTAGAAAATAACTCGTATGTGGTTCTATGTGAACTCATTTCCTCCGAATTTAACCTAGTGTCCTGAACAACTTTGTCACGACCGGATCCTTAGACCCCAGATGAGGCCAGCGTTTGTTGACCTCTTAGAGGTCGCAGACAAGCCTATATACATCATCGTTACTTCATCTAGATTAATTTAGCGACACTTTGCCTTTTTGGTACTTAACATTCATTTAAGACATTCTACGTAAACTCATAAACGTTCACAATCAACCGTCATAGTATACATCATCAAATGAAAGAAATTAGTTTAATACTGCCATTAAGTTATACTTGCCAAAATGGCACCAAGTACATGCTGAATAGATGACGAAAGAAACTCTAGTGGAACATACTCCACTAACTCAAACTATAGTTCTAGCAGAGAAATAGTGGGGCAAGCGTCCTCGAAAGCATGAGTGCCTAGCCAAATCGGATGTAATGCTCACGTCCGGATAAGCGTACTATAGAGCTCTACGCGACACTTGTGCTGACACTAAAAGTAGTATTGTAAGGGATTAGTACACACTGTACAAGTATGCGGTATATGCAAGCCAACACCAAGGCCATGCATGAGTACAAATAGCTCTTTCATACAACAATGATTTATGAAAGTCAACGTCGTGGGACTTAGCAAAATTTCGATTAAGAATACGGCTGGACTGCCAACTTTGGGATTTGGAAGTCAGTGGACTGCCAAATTGGGATTAGTAAAGTCTATCCATGAGAGTAAATGATCATCATCATTACTCATTTAGACACATGAACATATAGCAATATCATATCACGTAGTTCATACATCAATTTTTCAATATCTGAACCTTTGACAATCATGGACTTGAACATTAGGACCTTCCAAAATGAGGGCGCTCAACATATGGCCGACCTGCAATAGCGTAGCCTTCTTAGCAAACACAGAGTCTGCTTCATGGCATTCATACGTACTTCTTTTCATTCATTCATATACTAGTGCAATCACTAGTCATATTAGGATGTTGTTTAAGACTTTCATCGGTTTTCTGTGCAAGACAAGAAACACCTGTGTACATTACTTGAGTCTAGCTCACGCCCTGTTCTCCTATCCTAACACCTTTAAGCAATCATTTGAGGCTGGCCTCATTCTTTCTTTGGGAACTTTAACCTTAACCGACATAGATCATGTGAGCATCATGAAATCCATGTGTAATTCCCACACCGAAAAGAGGTGGAATCACCGGCCAAAGTGAACCAAACATGCTAGCGTATATAGGGAATCGAACCCTGCTAGATCCCTATATTTGCAGTATAGGTTCAAAGACTAGGAGATATAAGGAGACCCATACCCGGCATGCCGGACAGTCTCATCTCATGAGAGTTATGTTAACCTCTGCCCTTCCCGAAAGAAGGCATCACCGCTCATAGCTAGCCTATCGGTGCTCAGTATAAAGTTCCATTACATTCAACTCATACGTCATGGAAGCTGGCTTCTAGTATGAGGACATCATAGCTTAATAGATGATTTCTCATCTCATCATTAGTATTAAGTATACATTAATCTCAATACTTTCATTAGAGTGTTCATAGAGACTGGTCTTTTCATTAGCTTTACACTCTCATAGGTGAGTATGTTTTGGTAACATTTACTTAGGCTCATTTGAGATTACTCTCATCTTTCACATTAGCCTCTTATCATGTTGTCACCATATTCATTAACTTTAGCACATTTTCACTTCATAATTACTCACCCCTTTTTACGTGAATGTTCATTTCATCATATGCCAATGCACTTGGCCATTTAGTGTGTTTCTCACTCTTACTTAACCCTTCTAGGGTTTCATCATTTCATTGTTCATTTCATCATATGCCAATGCACTTGGCCATTTAGTGTGTTTCACATTCTTACTTAACCCTTCTAGGGTTTCATCATTTCATTACATACATCTTAGGTTCACTTACTTTAAACGTATGCTAGACTTATGGGTCTATACATACAAGCCATGAGGCTTCATTCATAGTTCGTTTAAGTGATTCATATCTTCCTAAGATTATGTGGTATAAGACTTATGCATCTTGTAAGTATGCCAAGATCTCGATTTCGATCTATGTAGGCAACATTAATCTTGAACATTTATTCACGTATGACTTATGTATCAATACGAAATTGGGCAAGGGAACCCGATTTCGGAATCCCTTGGACAACACTTACATTTTTATTTATTTTGGTTTGATCCATACGGCTTGGGGACCCAAGATTAGCCCAAACTTCATTTCATTTCCCTTGATGTCTCTCTTTATTTTAAGAGGGATGTGGGATCGAACCCCACAACCTCATTTACTTTTATTTTCTTTTCTTTTAATTCTCTCCTTCTTGGCCGAGGGGTGTGGGATCGAACCCCCACAGCCCCACTTTAATTTTTCCCTTAAATTCCTTTTATTCTGCCTAGAGGTCGTGGGTTCGATTCCCACACGCCTCAACCTTTTATTTTTCTTTTAATCCCTCCTTAACCTGACTGAGAGGTGGTGGGTTCGAATCCCACTCCTCTCATTTCTATTTTTATTATTTTATTTTCAGTCAAGGTCACAGGTTCGAATCCCTCTTGCCACATTCTTTTTAACTTACATTATTTCTATGACTTTTAACCTGGTGAGGTCACGGGTTCGATCTTCAGTGACCTCACTTATTTTTCTTCATTTTCCATAACATATTAATTGAGTTAGCTTGACCGAAACTAACATCAAAGTGCTGAAATTTGATCACATTTTTGCAGCCTATTTTCTCCCTCTTTCACGTTAAACGTGTATACGTTTGGAGTATTTTTTAGTGAGTTCTTTAGGTGCATTTTCAAGATCAACGATAAAGAGTTTGCACTCAAATCAGCATTTTTACATCACTTATGAAAATCACGATTTAAAAAAGTTTGTGCACGTGAAATACAACCATAAAATGTCATTTTCATGCTCCAAATCCGTGTCCAAAATCACGGCTACACATTGCACACACATAAACACATATTTTCGGAAAATAGGTTATCATTCATACGATTCTAAACACATTCATGAACATATTCATCACGAAAACAAATTACATGCCTAATATCTACCAGCAGACATACCAACCTAACACCATCGATAGGAGCTAGTGACAGGGACATGCAACGGGGAAACAATCCTAGTTTTCGGATTAGAATCGACTGAATCCTAGGGTATCTTGAGAAAGGGAACAAGAGTAAGAAACCCATACCTTAATTTCGTTCAAAACTTGTTTAAATGCTGCCAATTAACCATGAAACCAAGCCTCACCACCGAAACTTCAAGCACAATCCTGTCAAGAACTTGTTGTTGATTTTCGTTTTTAGCTTAGTTTTTCGTTGTTTTTGTGTGTAAGTTCTTCAAGAGTGAAGAACTATTTTTTTCAGTTATTTTAACGTGAGAATGAGAGTGAGAGACGTGAGAATGAGAGGATTAGGATTATGATTGGATTATGAGAGTTAGGTGGAGACTAAGTCAAACTAGGACTCCTCATTATTTATTAATTTATTATTATTATTTTTTTAATTAAAAATCTGATTTTCCTTTAATTAAATCAGAAAATTAAATATTAATTAATTTAACTAATTCACTAAATAAAATTAAATCAATTTAATCCTTGTTTCCACCAAGGCTCGAACCCGGGTGGAGCTAGATTTTGCTTAAAGGGTCAATTTCGGCCACCTCTACCCAAATTGCCCCTTAACCATATTAATTAATTAATTAATTAATAATTAGGGTAATTACAATACTACCCTTAGCCTGGAAAATACCATTTTACCCCTAGACCCTCCAAACTTAAGATTACCCCTTTTTAGGTCTGGTTAAGACTCATCCGGGTAAATCTTCATATTGGGGTGACCTACATGGCTGGACCCAACCTTTCCTAGCTCAACTAACTCACCAAGTTCGTTGGCTTGGTTGCTGCAGAGGTTCAGAGGTCTGGTTCTACGCGCATCAATTCGTGTGAACCCGATCTAATCTAGGCATTTTAGATACGTTAGACATTACTTAGCATAGTCATTTTTAGGGTTGTTACATTATCCCCCCCTTAGGAACATTCATCCCCGAATGACACTACACATCATTTTAAAATAAAGAGGGTGATTTTCGAAGATATCTTAACATACTTGAGACTTTACGCTTTGTGAATTTCTGTTTCACACTTACTCTGGATAATGCATATTACTCAAGCTTATGTGAAGCTTCATATTTGAGATTGAGGAACTTCCTTCTCAATCGCACTTAACTTGATGCACCTCACAACTCATGCAACACAAAAATCATGTCCACGCTATACAAAAACAGCAACATGATATGCAAACATGAATTCATTTTAACTCACATAGTGCAATTATTACTCATACGATTATGGACTTACAACACCAAGTCGACTATTGCACTAAAAAGAGTTTCTTAAACAAAACCAGCCTTAGGAGTATATCTAACCCCTTAGATAACATCTTGTTGCCTTAAGATTTGAAATTATATGGCTTTGTTGGATTGATCCACGCCTTGCCCATTTATACCCTATCTCATTTGGTAACTGAAACCTCACTACACTGGTTTGATAGTCTATCGAGCATAACACTTATGGAGAAAATCCATACCTAAGCTATTCAATGCTTTTTCTTGGTGAATATCTGATTCACATATTAGTAGGTTGGTGCACATCCTTGAAACTTACTAGCAACTTCACATTAATACACTAAGGAACTCCTTCCTAAAGTAGTCTCATCAAAGCATACAACATGAATAAACACATAAGTCACATACGTCAGCAACCAACATGATGACTCCAACATATTAACTTCATACTAGTGCATAAAACCATACACATGAAAAACTAATTTAGCCTATGCACCCGAGACATCACCAGAGGTGTCTTCCCCTACACCCCTAGACTTGAGTGCGAAGAATCGTTGCCTCCTTGGAGCCTCTTCACTTGGACCATTCGACTGAACTTTCTCCTTCCCTTTTTCTCGACCTCTCATATACGGACAATCCTTCATCATGTGACCCAGTTTCCACAACTGTAACAAGCGTTAGAGCCCCTACTACACTCTCCTCCATGAAGTTTGCCACATTTCCTACAAGGTGGCCTCTCCTTAGGTGTATCTACTTCACTGTTTCTCTTAACTCTGGGCTCGGAATCCCTTTCATAGCGACCCTTCGATGAACTTGACTCCCCTTGGTGGGAGAGTCCCTTCTTAAACCTGGGTTTATCCCTGATTTCAGTGCTACTCTTCCTTGAAAAATTCTTCCCAGGTTGCCTTGACATGTTTCCTGCCCTAGTATGCTTCCTCTTCCTGCATTCCTCCACTTGTTGGACATGGACCATAAGCCTGGAAAGGCCCATGCAGGCATGCAGCATAGCTGCCCTACACTCCTCCTCGAGATTCTCAGCAATCTTAGATCCAGTGTAAACGGGAGGATTCATCCTCGTGAAGTCCCTTAACCTGCTAGCCATGGTGCTGGCATGTGGGTTCTTCCTGGGAACACCTTGTTGCTCCGCCTTCGTTTCTCCTCGTATTCATCTTTCTGAATCTCAAGAGTTGATGTTAGATACGCTGTTAACACCAAGAAACAGACATTAGAGAAGGCACGATAAGATCAAAAGAAGGGAATTTTCCTACGCATCATGCAGTCTCTAATTTAGGATAGTGGTGCACTTCACTACCATGACTTAGAAACTACTCTATGTGGTTCATGTGAACTCATTATCCTCTGAATTTCACCTAGTGCTCTGATACCAACTTTGTTACGACCGGAGTCTAGACCCCAGATGAGACCGGCGTCGTTGACCTCTTAGACGTCGCAGACAAGCCTACATACATCATCGTTATTTCATCTAGGTTAATTTTAGCGGAAAATTTGACCATTTTGTTACTTAACATTCATATAAGACATTCTACTTAAACTCATAAACGTGCACAATCAACCATCTAATATTAAGATCATCAAATTAAAGAAATTGTTCAATACTGCATTAAGTGTGTACTTGCCAAAATGGCACCATTACAATGTCTGAAATAAGATGAGAAAGAAACGCTAGTGGAACATACTCCACTAAGTCAAACCTATATCTAAGTTATAAAATAGTGGGCAAGCGTCCTCGAAAACATGAGTGCCTACCAAATCCGGATGAATGCTCCACGTCCGGATAGCTGCAACGTCGTACTATAAGCTCTAGCGTCCACTTGTGCCTGCACCTAAAAGTAGATATTGTATGGGATTAGTACACACTTGTACTAAGTATGGGTATATGCAAGCACACACCAAGGACATGCATAAGTAAAAATAGCTTTTTCCTAGCAACATGATTTATGAAAAGTCAAGTCAGTGGACTTGCCAAATTTGGATTAGGAAAGTCAGTGGACTTGCCAAATTGGGATTAGGAAAGTCATGCCATGAGAGTAACATGCATCATCATAATTATCATTTTGCAAGAAACACATAACATATTGCACATATCATATCACGTAGTTCATATCATTCTTTCATATGCCATGAAACCTTTGAATCATGGACTTGACATTAGGACTTCCCAAAATGAGGGCTCAACATATGGGACCTCAACTAGGGAGCCTTCTTTAGCAAACACAGAATCTGCTTCATTCATTCATGCGTACTTCATTTTCATTCATTCATATACTAGTGCAATCACTAGTCATACCTAGGATGTAGTTTAAGACTCTCATCGGATTTGTTGTGCAATGACCAAGAATAACCTAGTGTCATTACTTGAGTCTAGCTCACCTCCTGTTCATCCTATCCTAACACCTTTGGTATCGTTCATTTCATTATGTGCATCATTTGAGGCTGACCTCATTCTTTCTTTGGGAACTTTAACCTTAACCGACATAGATCATGTGAGCATCATGAAATCCAGTGTGTAATTCCCACACCGAAAAGAGGTGGAATCACCGGCCAAAGTGAACCAAAACATGCTAGCGTATATAGGGAATTGAAACCTGCTAGATCCCTATATTTGCAGTATAGGTTCAAAGACTAGGAGATATAAGGAGACCCATACCCGGCATGCCGGACAGTCTCATCTCATGAGAGTTATGTGAACCTATGCCCTTCCCGAAAGAAGGCATCACCGCTCATAGCTAGCCTATCGGTGCTCAGTATAAAGTTCCATTACATTCAACTCATACGTCATGGAAGCTGGCTTCTAGTATGAGGACATCATATCTTAATAGATGATTTCTCATGTCATTATTAGTATTAAGTATACATTAATCTCAATACTTTCATTAGAGTGTTCATAGAGACTGGTCTCTTCATTAGCTTTACAGTCTCATTGGTGAGTATGTTTTGGTAACATTTACTTAGGCTCATTTGAGATTACTCTCATCTTTCACATTAGCCTCTTATCATGTTGTCACCATATTCATTAACTTTAGCACATTTTCTCTTCATAATTACTCACCCCTTTTTACGTGAATGTTCATTTCATCATATGCCAATGCACTTGGCCATTTTGTGTGTTTCGCACTCTTACTTAACCCTTTTAGGGTTTCATCATTTCATTGTTCATTTCATCATATGCCAATGCACTTGGCCATTTAGTGTGTTTCACATTCTTATTTAACCTTTCTAGGGTTTCATCATTTCATCACATACATCTTAGGTTCACTTACTTTAAACGTATGCTAGACTTATGGGTCTATACATACAAGCCATGAGGCTTCATTCATAGTTCGTTTAAGTGATTCATATCTTCCTAAGATTATGTGGTACAAGACTTATGCATCTTAAAAGTATGCCAAGATCTCAATTTCGATCTATGTAGGCAACATTATTTTTGAACATTTATTCACGTATGACTTATGTATCAATACGGAATTTGGGCAAGGGAACCCGATTTCGAATCCCTTGGACAACGCTTACATTTTTATTTATTTTGGTTTGATCCATACGGCTTGGGGACCCAAGATTGAGCCCCAACGCCTTCATTTCATTTCCCTTGATTTCTCTCTTTATTTTTCGTCCATTGGGACTGAGAGGATGTGGGATCGAACCCCCACAACCTCATTTCCTTTTATTTTCTTTTCTTTTAATTCTCTCCTTCTTGGCCGAGGCGGTGTGGGATCGAACACCCACAACCCCACTTTAATTTTTCTCCTTAAATTCCTTTTATTCTGCCTAGAGGTCGTGGGTTCGATTATTTTATTTTTCTTTTAATCCCTCCTTAACTTTGACTGAGAGGTGGTGTGTTCGAATCCCACTCCATTTCTTATTTTTATTATTATATTTTCAGTCAAGGTCACAGGTTCGAATCTCTCTTGCCACATTCTTTTTAACTTACATTATTTCTATGACTTTTAACCTCGTGAGGTCACAGGTTCGATCCTCAGTGACCTCACTTATTTTTCTTCATTATTCATAACATATTAATTGACTTAGCTTGACCGAAACTAACATCAAAATGCTGTAATTTTGATCACATTTTTGCAGCCTATTTTCTGAGCTCTTTCACGTTAAACGTGTATACGTTTGGAGTAGTTTTTAATGAGTTCTTTAGGTGTATTTTCAAGATCACATTCGATAAAGAGTTTACACTCAAATCAACATTTTTACATCACTTATGAACATCACAATTTAAACAAGTTTGTGCACGTGAAATACAACCATAAACATGTCATTTTCATTCTCCAATCCGTATCCAAAATCACGGCTACACATTGCACACACATAAAAACATATTTTCGGAAAACATAGGTTATCATTCATATGATTCCAAACACACATTCATGAATATATTCATCACAAAAACACATTACATGCCTAATATCTACCAGCAGACATACCAACCTACAACCATCGATAGGATCTAGTGACAGAGACATGCAACGGGGAAACAATCCTAGTTTCCGGATTAGAATCGACTGAATCTTAGGGGTATCTTGAGAAAGGGAACAAGAGTAAGAAAACCCATACCTTAATGTCGTTCAAAACTTGTTTAAATGCTGCCAATTTACCATGAAACCAAGCCTCACCACCGAAACTTCAAGCACAATCCCGTCAAGAACTTGTTGTTAATTTTCGTTTTTAGCTTAGTTTTTCTTTTGAGTTTTTGTGTGTAAGTTCTTCAAGAGTGAAGAACTATTTTTTCCAGTTATTTTAACGTGAGAATAAACGTGAGAATGAGAGTGAGAGACGTGAGAATGAGAGGATTAGGATTATGATTAGGATTAGGAGAGTTAGGTGGAGACTAAGTCAAACTAGGACTCCTCATTATTTATTAATTTTATTATTATTATTTTTTTATTACAAATCTGATTTTCCTTTTATTAAATCAGAAAATTAAATATCAATTAATTTAACTAATTCACTAAATAAAATTAAATCAATTTAATCCTTATTTCCACCAAGGCTCGAACCCGGGTGGAGCTAGATTTTGCTTAAAGGGTCAATTTTGGCCACCTCTACCCAAATTGCCTCTTAACCATATTAATTAATTAATTAATTAATTAATTATGGTAATTACAATACTACCCTTAGCCTGGAAAAGACCATTTTACCCCTAGACCCTCCAAACTTAAGATTACCCCTTTTTAAGTCTGGTTAAGACTCATCCGGGTAAATCTTCATATTGGGGTGCCCTACATGGCTGGACCCAACATTTTCTAGCTCAACTAACTCACAAAGTTAGTTGGCTTGGTTGTTGCAGAGGTTCAGAGGTCTGGTTCTACGCGCATCAATTCGTGTGAACCCAATCTAATCTAGGCATTCTAGATAATTTGGACATTACTTAGCATAGTCATTTTTAGGGTTGTTACAACGAGACTCTACTCAAAGGTATAATCGAGGATACTCGAAACTACTTACACTTACTCTACTCAGAAGTACTCAAAAATAAGATACCCAACTCAGTAATACGGTTCTCATTTCACTAAAACATAGCTCAATTAAGACTACTCAACTTAACATAAAGCAACAAAAAAAGATGCAATATATGGAAACAATTTAAAACAATAGATAGCAACTGAATGTATTGAATGATACAATAACAACTCAATTTGTATATATTAAAATGTAATACAACTCGGTGGGAGTTTCTCTAACCCACAACCATCACTATAAATTATGTGATGATACAATGTTCGCCCACACTGCTATAACTGTCCTATAGCTTTTCGGCATACAGAACGTCTCAACTAAGTGGATCCACTAGTCTATTGTAAAATCTTCAAAGAATTATCAAAAAATTTGACCATTTCTACCCACGTTAGTTACGTGATTAATAGATACTTGAGTTATCTGAACTCTTCCCTATATTATATCTCAACACAATTCAAAAAAATATAATCAACTCATATGTTTTAAAACGTAACTCTTTTATGGTTTGAGATTATTACTAAAAAACTAGCTTAAAAGCTCTCTTGGAAATTGGTGTTTCCTCTCCTGTTTAAATGTAAAATCAAGAATTTTACTCTTAATCTTACTCTTACTCAATTCATTGATCAAGTCTTAAATCAAATTTAAAAATATTTTAAAAACTTATCGTAATAAAGTTAATGATGAATTATGGACATGAACGACATAATTCAAGATTTTTAATAACTGTAACAAGAAATAAATACTAAAGACTCAGCAACTCTGAACTAAAGAACTTCAATAATAATACTCGCTTCAAGCATTCTTGACTCAGAGGGTTCATACAGAAAAATGGGCATGGATGAATCATTTGAAGGACTCAAATATACTTGTCAGCTCAAGACTACTCGACTTATATGGTTCGTGTGAATTTATTGTCCAAAACTACTCAACTTAAGGACTTCATGGGTAACATGTAAAAAGGTTAGGAAATCGATACTCAAGACTTAGAACTTGAAGATACTACTCCTCTCAATTATACTCAATTTATGGACACCATGCAAAATATATGGCCATGAACGACTCGACTCAATGGTCTACATAACAATACGAAACTCAAGTATATGACTCTTATCATTCTCATACTTACTTTATCAAAACATACCTCAAATAGATAGTTGATTTCAAAGGATTCAGAATTGAACTCAAATACTTTCTTGGACCCTACTCTTGACCTTCTCTTAAATGTGAATTATTAGTTCAAAAGTTATAGTTCATGATATGAAGGATCTAGGTGATATTGTAGACTCATGAATACATTGTGCTCACTTACTTGAGTCTTGAAACAAGCTATTAGAAGTTGTAGAAGACTCCTAAAAAATACTCAAAGGGACTTTTTCCAATGTTTGAAATAACTCTCAAGACTTACCCCCTAACTCTACCTTGAATTTGAATTATGGATTCAAGGGTTATGATTCATGTTATGAATGATTTCTATGTGTTTAGAAGTAGTTTAGAGTATTTATAACAAAAAGTGAGGGAAGGTACACTTTAAAACAACTCAAACAGAGCATTTGTCATGCCCCAAGCTACCCCCGAGACGCGACACAGAACCTAGGACCACAAGTGATCCCAATCTAACCCTTCTGGCATAATCATGGGCATTCTAACGATAATAAACTGATGCGGAATCTAAATCATAATTAAAATAAAAAGATGGGGTTACCCATATACTATAACTGAGATATTTGAAAAAAACTGATGAGTTTAATAAAATGAAAATATTAACTCAATACTAAGCTTAAAATAACCTCTAACTAACTAGAAATGCAGGGGCAGGCCAGAACTAAGTTAAGCAAAAAAACTTAAACCAAACGACTATATACTGAAAAGAAACTCATAACTATTTACCTTGGAGAATGAGGACTCACCACTGATTCAGCTGAATCGGAGATCGAGAACCGATCTAAGCGTGATCTGGATGCTGGGAACCTGAACCTACATCACGAGAAGATGTAGCAGACGTATGCGTCAGTACTTGAAAGGTAATGATCATGTAGAATAGAGTAAAGCTAAAATAAAACAAACTGAACAAGCACAAAAACAAGTATATAATCTAAACATGATATAGATTCTGAATGCTAAGATAACTGAATGCAATGACCAATTTATAAGTTGCTCAAACTTAATGCTGGATATACTGATAAATGGTCAATGCAGTGGAATCTGACAGATTTGTGGGAGCTCCTAATAACCGATAATAAAACCACATGAGCTAAATGTGGAGTCCGATGTATAGGCCCCACCGAGAGGACCCAATATACCCTGCCAGAGGTATAAAGGCATGCTTGCGTGATCACTAAACTGATGCCCATAGAGGGGACTGACAACCTACTTGGCTAGTAGTTTTGGGACTATTTGAGTACGCTGAACCCTAGTCCAACTCGGTATTATGCTTCTCCTAATGAATTAAGTGATTAAGATATTATGACTGAATTTCTGTAAATACTGGATAGCTCAAAAGTGAACATGCAAACTGAGAATGCAACAATTAATCTGCTAATGATGCATTAATAAATGAGGCATGTATAACTAAAGTATTAAATATCTGACATAGCATGTGTAATTCAAAAACAAAAAGAAATACATAGCTAGGCAACTGAAATTTATGCGATAATCTGAGTAATAACATGGTAATCTGATTTGGAACATATAACTAACTAATTCATGGTATTCTGTTGAAGTTCTAAAAACCCTAGGTCTAATCATGATATGGGAATCAAGAATCTGACTAAAAACTAGGGACCCAATGTGTGAAAGGAACCCAATAGGAGTTGATGAAACCTTGGTGAGTTCTTGAACTAGGGTTCTTGACCTTTTTCTCCTCTCTTGCTTCTTATTTTTTATGTTCTGATTAATTATTTGACTTATGTAAGGTTTAGTTATTTTTAGGCTTAAACAGACTAGAACCTCATAACTTAGGGTCTAAACGATGTAGCTTAGGGGTTAAACAAAATAGGAAAAGACCAAAAGATCTCTAAATTAACTGTTGTCGAAGTGTCCGACGGACCTGGTCCACGGACCGTGGTCCTAACTATGATCCGTAGGTACTGGCCATCGTTTGTGGACCAAGATCGACTAGGACCTGGTCTATGGTTCGTGGTCCTATCTACGGTTCGTCCTGTTCCTCTGTAGTTTGATTCAGAGAATGGGTTCGGAGGACTAAAATCAACGAACCTGGTCCACGGACCATAGTCCAATCTATGATCTGTCCTGTTCCTCCGTAGTTTGATTCAGAGAATGGGTTCTAAAGTCCAAGATCGACTGACCTGGTCCATGGATCGTGGTCCTACCTACAGTCCATAGGTCCTAGCCGTCGTTTGTGGACCAAGATCGATGGACCTGGTCCATGGATCTTGGTCCAAACTACGGTTGGTAGGTCGCATCCGTATATTGCACCTGCACTTCTAAAAAATGTAAAGTTTGGTCTATCTAGGGTACGAGTTTTTACATTATCTCCCCCTTGAGGATATTCTTACTCGAATGAAGAATAAAATAGCTGAAATGGAGGAACAGGGCAGTGATCCATACAACTAAACACTGACGACTGAGTTGAGTTCCAAGAACAAGCAAATACGCCAAAAATGCAAGTACAAACTGAGGGTACATTATTCTAAGGCTTAATTTACTCATGAATGAATGAAAAACTGAAGAGGAACTATTACATCAAGCAGGAGTGGAATTGGAAGGGAAGAGGTGAAGATACTTGGCTTTTGTGGCTGCTTCTGCTTCCCATGTAGCTCCCTCTACGGACTGACTCCTCCACAAAACCTTGAATGAAGCGAATTCTTTGTTTCTCAACCTTCTAACCTGACGGTCAAGAATCTCAACTGGTACATCCTCATAAGAAAAACTATCTTTAACTACCACACTCTCTAATGTAACTACAGAGGCTGGATCACCCACACACTTCCTTAAGAGTGATATGTGGAAGACTGGATGCACTTCTGCTAGTTCTGCCTGCAACTCTAACTCATATGCCACCTTGCCAACCCTTTTCAAGATCTTGTAAGGGCCTACATATCTAGGATTGGGTTTCCCTTTCTTGCCAAATCTCATCACCCCCTCCATAGGTGACACTTTCAGGAAAACCCAATCTTCAACTTAGAACTCTAGTTCCCTTCTCCTTACATCCACATAAGATTTCTGACGACTCTGGGTTGTCTTAAGTCTATCTCTAATGAGTTGCACTTTGTCCATTGCATAAAGGACTGAATCTAGCCCTATCAAAGCTGCTTCACCTACTTCAAACCAAACAACATGAGATCTATATCTATGCCCATACAGTGCCTCAGAACGGGCCATCTGAATGCTGGAATGGTAGCTATTGTTGTAGGTGAACTCAATAAGAGAAAGATGATCATCCCATCTACCTTTGAAATCGATCACACAAGCTCTCAATATAACCTCTAGAGTCTGAATGGTACGCTCTACCTGTCTATCCGTCTGTGGATGAAAAGTTGTGCTAAGATTAACATGACTACCAAGACCCTTCTGAAATGACTTATTGAAATGAGAGGTAAGATGAGGACCTCTATCTGAGATGATAGACAAAGGAACCCTATGCAACCTCACTACCTCATTAATGTAAAGATTGACATAGTCCTCCGCCGAATCTGTAGTCTTGACCGCGAAAAAGCAAGAAGACTTAGTCATCCTATCAACTATCACACAAATGGAGTCATGTTGTCTACGAGTATGAGGTAACCCTGTGATGAAATCCATATTGATCACTTTCCACTTCCAAGTAGGAATGTCGATCTCATGAGTCATACCTTCTGGTTTTTGATGTTCTACCTTGACTTGCTTGCTATTGGGGCACTTACTCACAAAATCTTCTATCTCCGTCTTCATATCATTCCACCAATAGACTTCCCGCAAATCGTGGTACATCATAGTGGCACCTGAATGAATAGAATATCTGGAGTTATGGGCTTTTGCAAGAATATGCTTTCTCAACTCGCCCATATCATGAACACACAATCAACCCTGGTAGAAAAGTACACCATCTCCCCCTTGGGAGAAAACCTCCACTCTCTATTATGGACTGCACCCTTAAGTTCAAGTAAGATTGGATAACTATCTTGCTTTTCCTTAACCTCCACTACCAAAGAATATTCTGCCCCATTCTCAACTGTTACACCACTGTCTGATATGCTTATAAGGCGAACTCCCAAACAAGCAAGCCTGTGAACATCCTTCACTAGTTCCTTCCTTTCTTCCTCAACATGGTCTACACTACCTATAGATAATCTGCTAAGAGCATCTGCTACTACATTCGCCTTACCAGGATGATAATGCATACTCATATCATAATCCTTAACAAACTCAAGTCATATCGTATGGGAAGATTCAACTCTTTCTGGGTGAACACATATTGAAGGCTCTTATGGTCAGTGAACACATCTACATGAACATCATACAAGTATTGCTTCCAAATATTGAGTGCAAACACCATTGCTGCAAGCTCGAGGTCATGAGTTGGATAGTTCTTCTCATGCACGTTAAGCTGTCTAGAAGCATAAGCTATAACCTTATCTCGTTGCATCTACACACAACCTAGGCCAACTCTGGATGCATCACAATAGATCATATAACCATTTGAACCATTTGGTATAGTCAAGACAGGAGTTGTAGTCAATCTTTTTTTCAATTAATCAAAGCTTTTCTCACAATCATCGGACCATTGAAATTTGACCATCTTCTGAGTCAACCATGTCAATGGTGAGGCTTTGAATGAAAATCCTTCCACGAATCTTCAGTAATAACCCACTAGACCTAAGAAACTTCTGATATCTGTAGCAGAGTTAGGTCTAGGCCATTGTTTCACTACTTCTATCTTCTGCGAATCCACTAGGATCCCCTCACTAGATACAATGTGACCAAGGAAAGCAACAGATTGCAACCAGAACTCACATTTGCTAAACTTTTAGAATAACTAGCGATCTTTCAGAGTCTACAGAACAACTCTCAAATGACTCACATGTTCTTCCTCATTCCTAGAGTAAGTGAGGATATCATCAATAAAGACGATAACGAACTAGTCCAAGTATTGTTTGAACACTCTGTTCATCAAATCCATGAAAGCTGCAGGAGCATTGGTTAGTCCAAATGATATAACTACTAATTCATAATGAGCATACCGAGTTCTGAAGGTTGTCTTCGAAATGTCACTATCTCTGACTCTTAAGATGATGATAACACGATCTAAGGTCTATCTTTTGAGAAATGGATAGCACCCTAAAGTTGGTCAAACAAGTCATCAATCCTGGGGATGGGATAGTTATTCTTGATTCTGACCTTTTTCAATTGTCTATAGTCAATTTACATTCTGAGAGAATCATCTTTCTTCTTTACGAACAACACGGTGCACCCCATGGTGAAATACTAGGTCTAATGAAGCCCTTATATAAAAGGTCTTTCAACTGCTTTTTCAATTCCTTAAGCTCTGTTGTATCCATTCTGTAAGGAGGAATAGAAATAGGTAGGGTATCTCGAAGGAGATCAATTCCAAAGTCGATTTCCCTTTCGGGAGGAACTCTGAAAAGAGCTTATGGAAACTCATTGACTACTGGAACTAACTCAAGAGTTGGGGTTTCAGTGCTAGAATCCTTAATCTAAAATAAATGATAGAGATAACCCTTAGAGATCATCTTTCTAGTCTTAAGGTAAGAAATGAATCGACCCATAGGCCCTAAGCTACTGCCCTTCCATTCTAAGATTGGTTCATTTAGAAAGTGAAGACGAACAATCCTAGTTCTGCAATCGATTGAGACATAACAGGAATGTAACTAATCGATGCCTAGAATGACATCGAAGTCTACCATTTCTAACTCTATAAGGCCAGCTGAGGTGACTTTCTAAGAAACTGTGACAGAGCAATTTCTGTATACTCATCTAGCTATAACTGGGTCATGGAATGGAGTAGAGACTGAGAAAGGTTCTGAGAGAGTTTCTAGATTGACACTGAATTGGACTGCTATGTAAGGAGTTACAAAAGAAAGAGTAGCCCCTGGATCTAACAATGTATAAACATCAAGGTCAAAGACTCGTAACGTACCAGTGACTACATACGGAGAACCTTCCTTATCGTGGAGAACCTGAAGAGCATACAACTTGATCTGGCGTTCACCGCCACCTGTACTAGATGAGTTACCTTGCTGAGTCGGGCGACTTGCTGGTGATGCTGAAGTTGTAGAATGAGCTCTACCATTACCACCTCCTTGACCTTATCTAAAAGGATAATCCCTCAACATATGACCAGACAAACCGCACCCAAAACACCCTTCCTTTCCTTTGAGGCACTCGCCTGGATGGTTCTTACTACACTCAGGGATAGTGGGGTAAGTCCTGGTGCCTGAAACACTTCCATGAGACTTAGAGCCTGGTGCCCTAACCTTCTGATCATACTTGTTCTTGGAGGATGGAACACTAGCTGATAACGGGGTTTGGGTCAAATACTTCTGCTGAAATTGCGAGCGATTTCCACCACTCGACTTATGGTGAGAGTATTCATAGTTTCCAGTCCTAGCCTTATTATTCTCCTTGGCTTGTTCCCTAAGCTAATCACCTTCAACTTACTTAGCATGAGTCATAAGCCTAGCAATATTCATATCTCGCAGTAGCATAGAATTTTTGCACTCAATTTTCACCAAATCTGACACATTGTACAAGAACTTATTCATCTGAGCCCTGGAGTCAGCAACTATGTGAGGATTATACCTAAAGAGTTGGTTAAACTTGAGTCCATATTCTTGAACCGTCATGTTTCCCTTCCTTAAGTTAATGAATTCTTGAGGCTTTGCTTCCCTACACTCTATTGGGAAAAACATGTCCAGAAAGGTCTCACTAAAGCAACCCCAAGTAATAGGAGCTGCTTCAGTACCCCTATTTTCCTTCCACTTAGTGTACAAGATATAAGCCACATCCTTCAGCTGGTATGATGCCATCTCAACCCGATCATTCCCAGTGACCTGCATCACCTCAAAGATCTTCTTGATCTCATCTAAGAAATTCCGGGGATCCTCATTAGTTTGAGATCCTAAGAACTCAGGCGGA
The DNA here is from genome assembly GCA_022817965.1 of Solanum lycopersicoides. Classification (NCBI taxonomy): domain Eukaryota; kingdom Viridiplantae; phylum Streptophyta; class Magnoliopsida; order Solanales; family Solanaceae; genus Solanum; species Solanum lycopersicoides. The sequence goes on from JAJJBR010002323.1 coordinate 5,122,844, forward strand.
TTCATCCTAACAAAGTCACGGTCCCTTGCTGCTGCTAATCCACCATTAGCATTCACAAGAGCATGAACTCGATTGTTCTGGTTGGCTACACTCCCATCCAATATCTGAATGACATTCCTGAATTCAGCATTGGAGAATACCTGATCTGGGAGTGGAGTAGTTGCGTTTGCATTCATGGCATTCACATTCCTAGAGTTATCTCTATGAGGAGGCATGATTGGAAATGTAGATTTTCAAGTTAGATTAGAATTAGATCATACCTTACGCACGATAAGAGTAACAAGAAAGTGAAGTTTTTCACAGAACACTTCATAGCCTCCCTCTCATTAGATGTGGTGCATTTTACACCCATGAAAAGAAATCTACTTAGTGCGCCTTTTCAGACATCCTAGGACACTTCAACCTAGTTCTCTGATACCAAGTTTGTCACGCTTTGAGCTACCCCTAAGATGGGGACACGGGACCTAGGACCACAAGTGATCCCAAGCTAACCCTGCTAGCATGATCATAAGCATTCTAAACATAATAAATTGATACGGAAGCAAAATCATAATTAACATGAAAAGATGGGGAATACCCATATACTATAACTGAGATATTTACAAAAAACTAATGAGTTCAATACAAAGAAAATATTAACTCACTACTAAGCTGAAACTAAGTATGTTTGAAAATAGCCTCTAACTGACTAGAAATGCTTGGGCAGGCCCCAACTAAGTCCAACAAAAAAACTGAAACTAAATGACTAAATACTGAAAAGAATTTGATTACTATTGACCTCGAGAATGAGGACTCACCACTGATTCTGCTAAACTGGAGATTTGAAACTGATCTAAGCGTGAGTTGGATGCTGAGAACTTGAACCTACATCATGAGAATATGTAGTGCATGTATGCGTCATTACTTGAAAGGTATAGAATAGAGTAATGCTGAAATAAAAGATAATTGACCAAGCACAAAAGCAAGTATATAATCTGAACATGATATAGATTCTGAATGGTGAGATAACTGAATGCAATGACCAATTTATAACTTGCTGAAACATAATGCTCGATATACTTTTAAATTATCAATACAGTGGAATCTATATGATCTTTGGAAGCTACTAATAACCGATAATAAAACCACATGAGCTAAATGTGGAGTCCAATATATACGCCCCATCGAGACGACCCAATACACCGTGCCAGAGGTACAAAGACATGCTGGAACTGATGCCCATAGAGGGGACTTACAACCTACTTGGATAGTAGTTATTGGGACTATTTGGGTATGCTGAACCCTAGTCCAACTCGGTATTATGCTACTCCCAATGAATTAAGTGATTAAGACATTATGACTGACTTTCAGTAAATACTGGATAGCTCAAAAGTGAACATCCAAATTGAGAATGCAACAATTAATTTGATAATGATGCATTAATAGATGAGGCATGTATAACTGAAGTACTAAATATCTGACCTAGCATGTGTAATTCAAGAACTAAAGAAATACATAACTAGGGTTCTGAAATTCATGCGATAATGTGAGTAATACCATGGTAATCTGATTTGGAATATATAACTAACGAATTCATGGTATTATGTTGAAGTTCTAGAAACCCTATGTCTAATCATGATATGGAATCAAGAATGTGACTAAAAACGAGGGGCCCAATGGGTGAAAGGAACCCACTAGTGAAATCCCACATACCTTTTGATGAATTCCACGGAGAAATCTTTAGATTTTGGGGCTGGAGCTGATGGAACCTTGTTGCGTTCCTAAACTAGGGTTCTTGACCTTTTTCTCATCTCTTGCTTCAAATTTTCTATGTTTTGATTAATGATTTGACTTAGGTAAGTTTTAGTTATGTTTCTAGGCTTAAACTAACTAAAAACTCGTAATTTAGGGTCTAAACAATGTAGCTTAGGGGGTTAAACAAAATAGGAAAAGACCAAAAGACCCCTAAATTAACTACTATTGGAGTGACCGATGGACCTGGTCCACGAACCGTGGTCCTACCTACGGTCCATAGGTTCTGGCCGTTGTTTATGGACCAAAATCGACTAGGACCTGGTCCATGGACCTTGGTCCTTTCTACGGTCTGTCCTGTTCCTCCGTAGTTTGATTCAGAGAATGGGTTCTGAGGACCAAGATCAATGGACATGGTCCACGAACCGTGGTCCAATCTACGGTTTGTCATGTTCCTCCGTAGTTTGATTAAGAGAATGGGTTCTGCGGATCAAGATCGACGGACCTGGTCCACGGACCGTGGTCCTACCTACGGTCCGTAGGTCCTGGCCGCCTTCTTTTTACCAAGATCAATAGACCTGGTCCACGGACCGTGGTTCTAATTACGGTCCGTAGGTGGCCTCGTAGATTGCACCTACACTTCTGGAAAATATGAGTTTTGGTCTATCTAGGGTACATGTTTTTACAATAATGGACTCCAAACTGGATGGGAAGTGAACCTAGCGCACTTGGTCGTCTGGTGAGCCAGCCCGTAAACTACGAAACATAATTTTAGGCGCATCGGCTGGTGCATAATTCCTTGCCCCAACTCAGAAAACCAACAAATTTATTTTCTCGCTTTCTCATCCTAACTAACCTAGAATCAAACAATTTCTTCCCCAAACACTTGGATTAGATTACGCAACATAAGTACACTCTACTATACTCAAAACATCCATCAAAACAATCACTTTACTCTCCAAAAATCATCAACACCCCAACAAAATAAGATTTAGAATGAACGTCAAGAACATTTGTCAAGAACATTAATCTTTCAACTTCAAGAATGAAATTTGCATTGAAAATAACATGATTGGCATGAAGCTGAACGAACTCAACACTATGGAACCTTACATATCTCTTACGGATTAATCCCATGGTGAAATTCGCAACAGAACTCAAGAATCTCGACGAACGCTTTGATCCTACTCTCTTTTCTCCCTTTTTCTCTTTTCTTCTCTTCTTGAACTCTCAAAGAAATCCCTATGTGCATATTAGGATAATAAAACTAAACCTATTCAGATTAGACCCCTTAAACCTTACTAAAAACTAATTAAATTTGATCGATTGGGTAAGGAAAAGACAAATATATCCCTCAGTATTTTCTGGTAACTTTCCTTAAATCGGCAATTTGACTTCAAATAAGCATATATCACTCATTCAAAGTCAAAAATTAGCAAACTCGGTGAATCTGGAAATATGATTCAAAGAAATTTCATTTAATACGTTGGAGCCTACTAGATAATCCGGTAATGAGAGTTATGGTCGTTTGAAGTTGACCCAAAACATAAAAGTACTTAGGATGACTTTAATGATTTTCTCTATTCTTCTTCTTGGATCTCAGGTTCTACATCTAGTAACCTTAAAACTCAAAATTTTTTAAATGCCATGGTACAATCCTACTCACAACAAAAGATGGTTTCTATCTTAGTTCAAAATATTTTCGGGGTGTTACACCATCCTAAGGAGATAATATTCATGAAAGGATCCAATTCTAAACAAAGGATAGGGACTTTGTTAAAATTACTAGTACAACAAAAGTAAACCTCACAAAGCCTGAAAACCCACACGATTCCCGCAACAGAAAAGGGAACCTAACTAAATAAGTACTCCTAAGAAGAAGTTATATGGGCTCGTTTGGTTTGAAAACAAGTTATAATGAGATAAATTATATTGAGACTATTTATTATGGGATTCGGTACCCTAAAATTATTTCTAATTGATTGTTTGGTTTGTTGTATTAAATATAATATGTATTGCATACTTTCTAAAAAAACGTTGTTTGTATACAAAAATACCCTCCAATTTATTTAAGTTCTATAGATTCTTTTATAGAGCTATTGTTATATGCTATAGGCATTCCAATATTTTACTCAAAAGATATTTGTGAAATAATATTTTGTTGCCCACAAAAATTAATTATTTTCTATAATTTATTTTTAACCTTAGCCAAAATGCGCAAAAACATTATATGTACATTATATAATATGAAGCTTAATGTTTTCCACTAGGTGGAAAATGCACTAATATTATATTTGATTGCTAAACAATCGTAATTAAGATTAGAAAGGTATAGAAGAATAAAACTTGCATCAAAATGATCATACCTTGACAAAAACTCACCAAAAATTGCAGCAAATCAACACTAAAAGAACTGACAAAAATGCTCCAAAACATCCTACACGTAACAAAATAGTAGAAACTGAATTTAGATAGCAAATCTGGAATAAAACTGCACTAAATAAAACAATAACAGAAAAAGAACTGCACTAACTAAAAGGATATAATGGGTATTTTTGTCATTAAAATTATTTAATTGCACGATGAGTTATCTAGGGATTGTTATTCCACCAAGAGGCAGGCATAACTTATTCCAGTACTATTTTTAATAGTGGAATAAGTCATCCCATCTTGTGTAACAAAATAAGGGACTAAGAGACACTAAAAAGTTTATCCCATGACTATTTTTTCTTATAAACAACACCAAACGACCCCTAAAAGCTAAGCGTCAACCTAGACTCATTACAATGCTTTAATTGCACCGACTACCAAAAAAGAAAGGGAAACAACTCCTAAGAGAAAAATAACAAATGTCTCGAAAAGGAAAGTCCAACCTAAACTAAGGATTGCACAAATCTAAACTACCCGTATGGTGCAAAATAGAGTAAAAAAATAAGAATATGGCAGATAATCGTAAATATTAACAAAAAATCCCAAATAACATTCAATAAAAGGGGAATATTATCTAAGGAACCTTAATGTAAGAACAAGTTCAGTGTAACCTAGCCCAAAGTAAAATATGCACGCTCCAAAACTACTAATTTTGAGCCCTACTATATAAATCAACTCCGAGAACAGCCATGCTAGAATTTTTTTAATTACAACGTCAATATGGACATTAAGACATAAAAGTTGAAATAGTTAGAGAAAGACCCAAAAATCTAGTGAATATGAGAAAGTGGGACTCACACGAGGAATCCATTAAATTTGTGACGTGTCGAGGCTACCCCTTGACGTAACACAGGACGTAGGATCATGAGTGACCCCAAGCTAACCGTGCTGGCATATGATAAGCATACTTAAGTATTTTCTAGATTAAATCATACTCTGCGGAATCTTAAACATGACATAAAGAAAATGAGTGAAATACCCACTCTAAGTGAGGATATATAAAAACTGAGAGTTCAGTAACAATTTAATAGTAAAACTCAACTAAAAACTCAATCTAAACTATGTCTAAATAAAAGCCTCTAACTATATAGAGATGTTGGGACATGCCCCAGCTAACTCTAGCAAAACTGAAACATAAAGATTGAAAATAGAATGATAACATGTCCCTGCCGATACAGTTAAACTGAAGATCACGAACTGATCTACGTTTGATCAGAATGCTGAGGATGTGAACCTAAATCACGAGAAGATGTAACACAGATGTAGCGCCAAGTATGAGTCACTACATGAGTACTAAGCATTTATGATAAGATAAAACTAAAAAAAATATACATAATTGAGCAACACAATGATATAATCTGAACATGAAGGAAACACTAAAATATACTGAATACTGAGCTAACTGAATTCAATGACCAAGTACAAACATGCGAAAACTAAACACTACTATAATTGATAACCTGGTCAATGCGTTAGAATCTGAAAGTGGGAGCTACTATTACCTAACAAAAAAACCACGAGTGCTATCCAAGGAGTCTGATGTATCACCCCATCAAAAGGACACAATATACGTTTAAGGGTATAATGGCATGACTTGTGTGATAAATAAATAGGTTTCCTATAGAGGGGACTTATCCTATGGGGGCACGTAGTTATGGGACTATGAACTCCCAACTGATTATTTTGGTAACACATTAAAACTAAATTTTTATCATACTGAATAGCTCAAAATACTGATATGTAACTGAAAATGCGACAATAATGTACTAATAATGAAACATTCTTAACTGAGGCATGCATATTTGAATAAACTAACCTAGCAAGTGTAATTCATAAACTAAATGAATCTACAAGACTAGGATTTGAGTGTCATGGAAAACACTAAGCAACCATTCCTTAAAAACATTATAATCTGATTTGTTTTACTCTCACAACTAAATCACAACATAAATCTGAAATTTTAGTAACCCTAGGTCTAAAATAATGCAGAGAACCAAGAATCTTACTAAATTCTAGGACATAGTGAATGAAAGGAATCCACTAGTTAAATCCCACATATGGGGTGACAAAATTCAGAGAGAAATCTTAAATTTCGAGGCTTGAAATTAAGAGATCTTTTTGTGTTCTTTGAGAGGTCTTGGTCGACTCTTTATCCTTGTTTTGTTCTACTTGGCTAACATTTGGAGTATGAGTTGACTAGGGCAAGTTCTAATTAAGTTACTAGGCTAAAAATGACTAAAACGATGTAGTTTAGGGGTCCAAAACATAGTGAAAAGTTTAGCAACCCCTGACTTAGAAGCTTTCGGGACAAACAACTGGACCGACAACGGTCTCTTGACTAGCCTATGGTCTGTCCTTTCAACCATAATATTGTATTTCAAAAAGATAAAATCTTAGGGTACGAACCACGGCATGGACCACAGATCGTAGTCCCACCTACAGTCTGTAGGTCCTGGCATAGGTCAAACCCAAGACGAGTTTTGCCTGAGATTTTGGGGTGGAATACATGTGGCCAACCACTGACCCCGCCAATGATCATTGGGTAACCCTACGATCAATGAGTGGTGCCCATAAGTGGCTCCTACAACTTCTGATTTGTTCAAATATGGTATTTATTGCATACGTAATGCTACATTATATCCCCTTTGGGAACATTTGTTATGATACTCAAAATGATAGGTTAAACTAGAGACTTGATGTGCGTGTTACTGTTTATTAATGATTTATGGGGGTTAGTTGTTAAATGATTAATCATGTACTATACCCCTAAATGTAAAAGAGTTCCTAAAGGTTCATGGAGCTAGTGTTGCAAGACCATGGGCCAAGCCAAAAGGGGTAAGCCTAAGCAAAAGGGACTAGGCTGCCTCAATTTTGCTAGAAACTGCTCAAGGGTCTACGCCCATTTTCATGAGAAGTGGTGTTGACCACGGTTTGTGGAAAGGCTCGTGAAGTCTCCTTAGGTGTGTGTGAATCATGGAATGGAAGCCTAGTCACTACCTAGGCACCACGACCCTCACCACACTTGTGGTCTTGACCACGAGGTGTGGGAAGTGTCTTGTATTCCCTTGGCAATGTGGGAGGCTATGGTGCATAACCCACCATTTAGACACTACCTGAACACACCACGAGGTTCTTCACGACTTGTGGTGTCCACCAAGATCCATGGTTCCACCAATGGTGGTAAGGCAAGGTGAGAAGAGAAGGTGCCAAGGCCAGGCACCCCTTCACGAGCCACTTCACAACTCGTGGTAAAGACTACGATCCTTCCCTCCATGGGAAGGATCGTGGGGTTGCATTGGCCTTATGAGTGAGTCACAAGTTGAAGAGGCTACTTCCTTAAATACCAAGGGAACCACCACGACTCGTGGTCCCTAGAACTGTCCAAAGTCCACTATCTCAACCACGACTCATGGTGTCAACCACGAATTGTGGGACCTTTCTTGAACTTGCGTTTGCCTAGGAAGGCTTGGCAAAGTTGAGGAGTACACTGCCTAAAGGACCACGAGAACTACCATGAGTCTTGGTTCCCTACATGATCCGTCTTGTGAGTCGTGGTCCCTGGCAAGGCTTCCCAAAAAAGGGGCAATTAGGTAATTCCCCAATTAATTAAATAATTAGTAGGGTCATTTTAATAGGCTTATAAAAGGTCATATATACCCTCGAACTATCATAAATGGTAAAGAGATACCCTCCGTCATACTTTTAGTACATTGGTGCCATTGTCGTCCATAAACTAGAGCATATATACACTTCACTCTAATGGAAGACAGAATAGGGACACACGGCGCAATCTTATTCATCGATAAATGTCTGCTTGGTGGATAAGATTTTGAGACGTGTATGTCCTTTGGTAACAAGGGTATATATTCTCTATTTTTTGGATGGCAGGGGCACAAATGTCCCAAAAGTATAATAGAGGGTATTTGCATAGCATTTACAATAGTTCGAGGGTATATATGTCCTTTTTCCCTATAATATATATATGTACATATATACATATATATACATATATATGTACACATATATATACATATATATTTATATATATGTATGTACATATATATATATATATGTATATATATGTGTACATATATATACATATATATATATGTATATATATGTGTACATACATATATATACATATATATATATATATATATATATATATATATATATATATATATATACTGGGAAAAAAATTGTCCGTGCTTTACATGGGATTGACTCATTTTATTAAGCTTACATATGATCATTCTATAATATTCATATTTGATAGATACACTACATTTTCAAGAAAAATTTATCCTAAGGCAAAGTGTTCTTCCGAAATTTTAAAGTGCTATATTTTTTAATATTTATTTTTGTGATACAAAAATTAGGAATCATAAAGAGATTTTAAGTATAAGAAAGATGTCTACGAAAATCTCCATATAAATAGTTGGTCATAAGAAATGAAATTTGCTTATTGACAAAAATTTATAAATGAAAAAATCAGACATCAAAGAAGAGGCCAAAAATCCTCGAACAACAATACTCACAAGTAAAGCGGAATATCACGACCATACAAGAACATATTTAACTAACCTCAAATTGAAGACCTTCAAATCCTTTCTTATGAACCTCCATCAATCTATTTATTGTAGTATGACGTATCCGGCATATTGTTAAAATTACCCTAAAATTATTAGTATCATGTATCAAAATAGTTATTAATAATGCTTAGGTTTCACATCACCGACCCCAACTTATTTGGAATTAAACCATAGTTATTGGTATGGTTATAGCATGCAGTTACAAAGAATTAATGCATTTATCAACCAAGCAGTAGGTGATATTTGAATGAAACTGTTCATAGTCAGATACTTTAAACAAATTTTTTGACACATAGCATATTAAATCTCACTAGATAATTTTGTGATCGCTTGAACTCACAAATACCCACAAATCATACAACCTCATTTTCCTGGAAATCGAGGAAAAAAATACACGTTGCTTAACATATTTTTCAAAAAGATAGTCTATTAGGATTAAACCAAGTTTACTGTTCACAAACTTAATTGACATAATTCAAAAGAAAGAGTTGTTACTTCTTTATAAAAACCAGAAAACTTTATTAAAATAAAGAGTAATCACTATAGTAAAAATGATCTTAACGACAATTGATAGCTTAATTGACGTTTAATATGTATTTTAAGAGACACTTGGTACTCTCTGTAAATGTCCTTAAAGTTTAGAGCAACATTGAATCTGATGACAATAAATTAATGTCTGTTAAGGCTCTAGCACTCTTCGTTAATGCACATTTTTATTGTCGATTAAATTTTTTTTCTGTTATAGTTTATTTTGGACATTTGTTACTTTCAGGAAAAATTGATCTCCTATTATGTCCAAAGAGAAGAGACTAAGAAATATGACAAATTTCTTAACTTGCGATAAAATAAGTGGGATAATTGTGTCTATACTAATATTCTAGGAAGATTGCAATAAAATACGAATTGCTTGTACCGAAGAAAACACAATCAAAGTAATATACTAATTAGGACAAGCAAGAGAGCAATATGCTTGGTTCTTTTAATAAACTTTATTATTGGTTCCATATTAGTTATCACATATTTATTCTTGTGTGCTATCAAATATAGCACAACCCACAAGCAATTTTCCCAAAAAATATATGAAAAAACTATAGAAATGGACAAAAGAGAAGATAAATTTTCAATCATGCTCACTGAAATGTTTAACACAACTAAAAAAGAAGTCACCAAAATAGAAAATAGAAATTGCAAAAGAGGCATGAATCACTATGATTTATGGAGAAATTAAACACACTTCACATAAGTTTAATTAATGTACTTGATTAGTAATGTCCCATTTAAATCAAAATAAATTTTCTTTTACTATACGAAAAAACCAGTAGAAAAGGGCAAAAGAGAAGATCAAGTTTCAGTCATCTTTACTAAAACTTTTAACAGAGTTAAAAAAAAGTCACCAAAATAAAAAGATGAATTGTAATAATTATATGAATCACTATGATTTATAGTAAAGATTAAGCTCCATCAAATAGGAGCTGAAAGTTTTGGGAATGATACAAACTTCATAATATGCTTAATTAATGTATTTGAGTTGGACTAGCCTACTACGGAAAAAAATACAAATAATAGTGGCATGAAATACCTCTATTTATAGAAAACAAAGGGAACTGTGCATAATTGCTTATTTTGCTTTATCGTAAAGTTCACAACTCCTTGGAAAAGTTACAACCCTTCGAAAATGTCACAACCTTTCATAAAAGTCACAATTTTTCATAAAAGTCGCAACTCCTCAAATAAGTCACATCTTTTCAGAAAGTACAACATTTGATTTAATAGTCCCAACTCGTTATAAAAGTCATAACTTTTCATGAAAAAGGAAGGCTAGTTTTGGAAATAAATAAATTAAAAGGGAATTTTGGTTTGCGGAAGTAGAAGAAGGAGATCAGAATTTTTGTAGTTTAAAAATGAGAGGAAATCCCTCTATTTCATAGAAAACAAAGGGTAGTGTGAACAAATGTTTATTGTGTCTTATAAAATAGGTTACAACTATTCTGAAAAGTTGCAACTATTCAAAAAGTTCACAACCTGTCATAAAAGTCACAACATTTCATTAAGTCACGACTCTTCATTATATAAATTTGTTTAAAAGTCAGAACTTTTCATAAAAATCACAACTCTTCATTGGAGTCACTACTTTTCATAAAAGTCACAACTTTTGATAAATGTCGCTAATTTCCATTTAAGTCACAACTTTTCATAAAAGTCACACTATTTCATAAAAGAAGAAGGCTAGTTTTGGAAATAAATAAATTTAAAAAGAAATCTTTGCTTGTGGTCACGTCATGTAGGTGTGCCTAAGGTTTTATTTTATATAAATATATGTTATGATATGATATGATAGTTTTAAACTCTTGAACACCCATTTTAACTCATTATTCTGAAATTACCCAAATCAAAAGATGTAACTCCTTTTCCCTCCCAAAATTCTTCTCTCTTAAACCTCCATTGAAGAACATGGATGGAGCTCAACAAAGACTTGAAGATGGGATATTTTCACACAATATTCGTGGGGAATCTAAGGTTGAGGTATGGGAGTTCTTTATCAATTGACTATATAGAATCAAGGATCCCTTTCAAATGTATTTTCCAACTTTCCCAAATTTTAGGTTTTCATCCAATTTGTGGGTCTTTTTCAAACATGACTTCTTTGATCCAAAATGGATTAATTATGAATGTATATGAATGTTTAAGGATGAATTTAAGTATTGATTATGTTTTTGATCTAATTATATAAAGACCCATAAATATTCCTCTATTCTTAACCCTAAACCTTAACTAGAATCGAATGATGATTGGAGGTTACGTAGTTTAGTATGTTCTTGTATAATTCATGATTTTATTGTTATATTATTCTATTATATGTATGAATATCAAGAAGTTAGGGTGAAATTGAAGGAAGCCATTGAAGGCTAAGAATGAAGGTAGTCAATTATAATTTCTCTCTCTCTTGAATTAATTATCCACTTGTGGTGAAAGAATTACATTTTGTGTAGTCATAGATTGGTTGGTTTGATCCACTTATGGTGGAGGTGCTACTTGGTAGTATAAAAAATAGTATTGTGATAATTTACTTTTTTCCTACAACCCTTGTATGGATATGTATGATATGTTGTGACTAAGGGTGATGTATTATGAACATGGGGAGATGTATATGTTGAGTTGGACAAGATACTATGGTGGATGTTCCCTACGCACATAATCCCCTATATGTATGATTGTATGACTCTATACATATCATGAATGACTTACTTGAATGGTGAATGTATTGATGCTTATTGAAATGAACCTCATATATGTTGACATATATGACATAAGGTCCTTGAAATAAATACATGTAAATTGTGCATTGGGTTGGTTATAATGGACATGTGAGGTGATCCCTTTTGATGGAAAGTGCCTAAAATGATAATGTTGTTGTTGTGATGCATTGTAAAGGAAATTATGCGCACACACACTATATGCATAAATATGGATATGATGTGTCTAGGCTGTTACTTGAAAGGGTAATTCTGATATTATATTCACCTTTACACAATACTATGCATGACATCTAAATTAATATGATGATATGAACATTTAAGGTGATATAATGATGAGCATGTTGTTGAGCGGAATTGAAGGTAATTCTTATGTACACTACATGGCTATGTTATGAAGTTATATTCTAACATGATGTTGGTTTTGATGAAAGAACATTCTCATCATATAACCTATGAGCTATGTACATGTTAAATAAGAGGTTAAGCCCCTAAGACCTATGTTGTGAATTAATGTTTTAGAAAGACTTAAATACAGTTCAAAAGGGAATCGAACTTAGAACAAAGTGAACTTGACAATGAGAGGTGTTCCTTCACATAGGATGGAAGGTTCACCCAATGATATCATGAGGTGGATATTACAATGCTAATTAGCATAAAGAGGGTTTCTATTAACAACCTCCTAGTTCCTTAACTATGTGCCCATATAAGAATCTTAGATAGTGGATCCACCTAGATGCTATTACAAATGTTTATGTCTTATTTGGCAAGTAGGAAACCCTCCTTTCGGTGTTAGGGGTTGACACCGAATTTCACGTAGCTCGCATGGTCTATGTCGATTATGGCAAAGTTTCCTGAATGTTCAAAAGAATGAATAAAATTAATAAGACGAACAATAACTAGGACTACTTAAGGGATGCTACTTAGTGTGGGTAAGGGTTTGAGACTTTACTTATACATTTTACATGTGGGTCTTGAGAGGGGTTCTTGGGTGGGTTCTTGAGGTATACATGTTATGAATGGTATTATGATATTGGTATCCCTTGTTATGAAAGAAGTTGGTATTAGTTATTATGAATGATGTTGGTTTCACTTGTTATAAGGGTGTATTAAATAAATGATCATGCTTATGACTTCTTAATAGGTTTGCTTAGTATATGTGGGGTTATGGGACTTCACATGTACATTGCATAATTGAACGTGTAAAGGGGTTATGAGGATAGTATTTTACGATGTGAACTATATGAAGCATGATTAAGATATGTGTTATGAAGGTGTTGCATGAACTATGACTAATGACTTCTAAAAGTATTTATAGTTTTAGTTACATTATTATTCTGAGGTTTGTGAATGATGCACACTTTAAATGATTTAGCTTTATGGTTGTCTTTCTTTCATATGTACTAATGTTTATAATTTATATCTTCTTATACATGATGGTTATAAATGAGTCAAATATGAGATATGCATGATGATTGGATTTCTTATGTGTTAGTTTGAACTTATGTTAAGTATGATAATGGTGGCCTAAAGGTGGTACTTAGTGTAAGTAGGACTATGGACCGTACCTATTCATTGCACAAGTAGAAGCTTATGGTTACTCATGTGGGTGTCTTACTATAATGTTGTGAACTTCATATTTTAATTTGCATGTGTACTATGTATTTTACTAGATTATATGTGCACTATGACTATGTTATGTGATGTTCTTACCCTTGTACTTTATGGTCTATATAAGAGATATGTGTGACTTATGTTCTCCAACTCCATTAATATAATGATGTACAAAATGTAAAATAATGATGTTCAAAATGCATAAGGAATGGTTTAAACTAAATATCCCTTTTAAAGCATGTTTCAATGGTTTTAATATATGGCTTCCATACTTACTGTTTTTGTTCTAATCCCTTCTTCTACATTCTTACAAAGTGTAGGGTTTGGAGAGTTGATTTGAAGATAGGTTTCTAAGGAGCTCGGGAATGAAGACTTGGGGAATCCTTATAATTTTGATGATAAACCTACTATGTCCACTTATGTCTTTATTTTATGTTTTTAGATTATGTAAGAGTCGTGTGGCTATGTTGTACTAAAATGAAGTTAAAGTCCAAATCTTATATAGATGGTTTTTGAGCCATAGAGTCATGGATACTCTTATTTTATAAAGTATTCGATTGTTAAAGAAAAGTTATAAATTTTCCTCTATTTTCATACGATTTAATGTTCATGAAATACTAATGGCTTGTATAAGAACTCTTTGAGGTCGAGTATGTCGTGTTATGACTAGGGGTGCTCTCGGTCGTGACAATATTTGTCCTCGAATGAAGACTAATTAAATTTATATGGAGGGAGAAAACAGCAAGCCCTAACACTAAGTATTGGAAATTGAAATATGTCTGAACTAAGTCCCAAGGACATTCAAACACGCTTAAAATGCAAGTATAACTGAAGGAACAAGATACTAAGACTGAATATATGCATGAACGGATGGAAAAATTAGAGAGGAACTATTACCTCAAGATGGAATGGAATTGGAAATAAAGAGATGGGGATAATTGGCCTTTATCTGATTCCACATCCCAAGTAGATCCCTTGACAAACTAACTCCTCCACAAAACCTTCAGTGAAGCGACTTCCTTGTTCCTCAACCTTCTGACCTGCCGATTAAGAATCTCAACGGGATCATCCTCATAAGTGAGACTATCCTTCACATACACACTTTCAAATGGTACTATGGATAGTGGATCTCCCATACACTTCTTCGACAATGAAATGTGAATGACTGGATGCATTGCTGCTAGTTTTGCTGGCAACTCTAACTCATAATTCACTTTACAAATTCTTTTCAAATCTTATAAGGGCCTACATATCAGAGTCTGACCTTCAATTTCATTCCAAATCTCATTATTCTTCATAGGTGACACTTTCAGGAAAACCCAATCATCAATTTGGAACTTCAATTCCCTTTCCCTTATATCTATATAGGACTTCTGGTGAATCTGGTTAGCCTTAATTCTATCCTTGATGATATGAACTTTCTCCATATAGTCAAAACTGAATATTGCCCTGTCAAGGATACTTAACTACTTGAAAGAAACCAACTGGAGATCTACATCTACGCCCATCTAATGCCTCATAAGGGGCCATATGAATTCTTTAATGGTAGCTATTATTATCGGCAAAATCTAGCAGCAATGCCCTTGAATTCTATCATGCAAGCTCTCAACATTTCTTTGAAGGTATGAATGGTACGTTCTGCCTGACCATCTGTTTGTGCATGAAATGATCTATTGATATTAACTTGATTACCAAGACCCTTCTAGAATAACTTCTACATATGAGAGGTAAACTGAAGACCTCTATCTAAGATGATAGACAAAGGAAAAAAATGCAACCTGACTATCTCATTAATATAAAACATGGTGTAGTACTCCGCCAAATCTGTAGTCTTGATATCCAAAAAGTGAGCGGACATAGTAACTCAGACCCAAATGGTGTCATGTTGTTTGCGAGTACGAGATGAACCTGTAATTAAGTACATGTCGATCACTTCCCATTTTAATGTAGGAAAACATATCTTGAGTAATACCTCTTAGTTTTTTTATATTCTACTTTCATATGCTGACAATTAGGACACTTAGCCACATAACCTACTTCCCTTTTCATGCCATTTATCCAGAAGACTTCACGCAAATCACACTATATCTTAGTGGCGCAACGATGAATAGAATACCTAGAGTTATGGGCTTCTGCAAGGATCTGTTGTCTCAACTCATCCACCTTAGGAGCATAATAATGACCATAGTAGCTTTGCAGACTATCTTCCCTTTGGGAGAAACCTTAGATCTCTACTGATGAACTGCCCTCTTCAGTTGAAGCAATATAGGGTCAGTATCTTATTTCTCCATAACCTACGCTATCAATGAAGATTCTGATAAATTCTAGACCAGAAACCACCATGTGATATGATTATAAGGCAAACTCCAAAACGAGCAAGTTGGTGAACATATTTCGCTAGTTCTTTCCTTTCTTCTTCAACATGTTCTACACTACCTATAGATAGTCTTTTAAGAGCATATGCTACCACATTAGCCTTACGAGGATGGAAAAACACATTCATATCATAGCCTTTGAGGAACTCAAGCTCTCTTCTCTGGTGAATATTCAACTCTTTCTGGATGAGCACATACAGAAGGTTGTCATTGTTTGCGAACACCTCTACGTGAACACTATACAAGTAATGTATCAAGATCTTCAATGCAAATACTACTGCTATAAGCTCGAGGTCATGATTCAGATAGTTCTTCTCATGCACCATAAGTTGTCTAGAAACACATGTTATAACCTCACCTCGATGCATCAACACACAGTCGAGGCCGACTCTAGATACATCACAATAGACTAGATAACTATCTAACCCCTCTACTACTGTCAAAAGTGAGTTGTAGGCAACATAGTTTTCTCTTCTGAGAAACGCTTCTCACAATCATCTGGCCACTGTAAGTTAACATTTTTGTGAATCAACATAGTCAATAGAGAAGCTATAGATGAAAATCCTTCCATGAACCTTCTGTAATAACAAGAAAAACATAAGAAACTTCTTATATGTGTAGGAGAGGTTGGTCTAGGACATTGTTTCACTACCTTTATTTTGTTAGGATCCTCTCAAATCCCTTCGCTAGATACTATATAACGAAGGAAATCAACAAATTGCAACCAAAACTCACATTTGCTAAACTAAGCAAATAACAGGTGATCTGTGAGAATTTGGAGGACAACCCTCAAATGAGTCTCATGTTCTTCCTCATTCCTAGCGTAAATGAGAATATCATTGATAAGGAAGATAACAAACAAGTTGAAATATTGCTTGAACAACCTTTTCATCAAATCCACTAAAGATGAAAGAGCGTTGGTTTGTCCAAATGACATAACTATAAATTCATAATCTGAAGGTTGTTTTCGGAAAGTCACTATCTCTAAAATAGAGCTGATGATAACTGAATCTGGGTCTATCATTGAGAAATGACTATCATCTATAAGTTAGTCAAACAATCCATCAATCCTAGGGAATGGATATTTATTATTTATTAAGACTTTTTTAACTACTGATAGTCAATGCACACCCTAAGAGAACCATCTTTGTTTTTCGCGAATACCAATGTTGCACCCCATAGAGAAATACTAGGTATGATGAATCCCTTATCTAGAAGGTTTTTAAACTGATCTTTCAATTCCTTAAGCTTAGCTGGAGCTCTTTTGTAAGGAGGAATAGAAAAGGTTGGGTATCTAGAATGAGATCAATTTTGAAGTTGATTTCTGTTTTAGGAAGAACTCCAAGAAGATCATATGGAAACACTTCGTGGAACTTATTTACTACTAGAGCTGACTCAAGAGTTGGTGCTTCCAAGCTTGAATCATTAACGCAAACTAGATGATAGAGATACCCCTTAGAGATTATGTTCCTGGCCTTGTGATAAAAAATGAATTGATCCATAGGCACTGAGCAACTACCCTTCCATTCAAGGATTGGCTCATTTTGATATAAAACAAAAAATCCTAGTTCTACTATCTAC
Source organism: Solanum lycopersicoides (assembly GCA_022817965.1). NCBI lineage: Eukaryota > Viridiplantae > Streptophyta > Magnoliopsida > Solanales > Solanaceae > Solanum > Solanum lycopersicoides. Next base: position 5,140,421 of record JAJJBR010002323.1, read on the forward strand.
TAAGACAGAACACGAATGTATCCAATCCATTCCTAGAATGATATCGAAGTCTATCATTTCTAACTCTACAAGATCTACTAAGGTGACTTTTTGGGAGACTGTGATAGGATAATTTATGTATACCCTTTTAGCTTTAATTAAGTCACCAACTCCAGCAGCGATTGAGAAGGTTTGAGAGAGAGATTCTGGACATATACCAAAGTTTACTACTGTATATGGAGTTACACAGGAAAGAGTAGCGCCTGTATCTAACAAAGCATAAATATCTAAATGAAAGACTCGCAACGTACCAGTAATCACATATGGAGAATCTTCTTGATCCTGGCGAGCCTGGAGAGCATACACCTATTTCGGCATTTAACGACACATGTACCAGATGAAGTATCATGTAGAGTCCGATGACATGTTTGTTCTTCTAATGTTGTAGACAAAGCCTTAATATTATTAACTCTCTATACCCATTTAGAAGAAGGGCAATCCCTCATTCTATATCAAATCTAAAAATTTAAAAAACATCCATGACAGACACATGCTCGAATGATTCTTACCACACTTTGGACAACTTGGGTAGGTTCGGGTAACTGAAACACTACACTGAGACATAGAGCCTGATACCCTACCTTTCTAATCCCGTCGATACCTGATTGATGAAACACTAGTTGATGAAGGTGTTGGGGCTAATGATTTTTGCTGAAACCGTGAGAGATTTCCACCACCCAATTTTTGGTGTGAATACTCATAGTTTCTTATCCTAGCCTCTTTGTTATATTTAGCTTAATCCCTAAGCTATCTCCCTAAACTTGTTGAGCATGGTTCAGGAGCCTAGAGATGTTTATATCTTCTATTAACATGACATATATACACTATGTTCTCACCAAGCTAGATATCCTAATTAAAAACGTATTCCCCTACGCCCTGGAATTGGCAATCATACGTAGAACATAGCTAAAGAGATGGTTGACCTTGATTCGATACTCTTGAACCATCATAGAACCATGTCTCAAATTCAGGAATTCCTAGGCCTTAGCCTCGCACAACTCTCATGGAAGAATATGTCCTATAAAGCCACGGAAAACAATCTCATTTCAAAAGAGAGACATCATCGCCCCTGTTTTCCTTCCATTGTTTGAACCAAATGTGAGCCACGTCCATAAGTTGGTAGGACGCTAACTCTACCCTATCATTTCTAATCACTTGTATCCCTCAAAAGATATTCTTGATCTCATCAACAAAATTCTAGGGTTCTTCACCAACTTGCGACCCTAGAAATTCAGATGGGTTCATGCTAACAAAGTTACGGACCCTAGCTGTCACTAGTCTACCACTAACATTTGCAAAAACTGGAACATGCTAATTGTTACATTTAGCTACACTTTTGGCCAACATTTGAATCCCGAAACTTTACATTTGAATCTTCATGATTTGGGACTTAGGAGTTGCGTTAGCATTAAAGGCATTAGCATTGATTTGGTAAGCTCTATGAGGAGGCATGATCTGAAGATACATAATGTCATGTTAGAAAAAGGAGATCATACCCACACATGATAAAAATATAAAGAAAGTGATGTTTTTCCTAAATCACATTGTAGCCTACCACTCATAGGTGTGGCACAATTCACACTCCTGAAAGGGACTGTACTTAGAGCGGCTTTACGAACATCCTACGACTATTGAAAATAGTTCTCTAATACCATATTTCTCACGCACTCAGGCTACCCCTTGACGGAACACGAGACCTATGATCATGAGTTACACCAAGCTAACCCTACTTTCATATCAAAAGCATAATTAAAGATTTTATGAAAATCAAATCATACTTTGCGGAAGCTTAAACATGATATAATGAAAGTGATTGTCACGACCAGAATCTACACCCCAGACGAGACCGGCGTCATTGACCTCTCAGAGGCCGCAGACAAGCCTACTTACGTCATTCTTACTTCATCTAGGTTAATTTTAGGGGAAAATTTGAAACTTTTTGTTTCTTAACATACTTGTTAAACATTCTTATCATTTCATAATTGTAAACCATCAACCATCTAACATTAAGAGATAAGCAACTGAAAGAAATAGTTCAATAAGTGTTAAGTGTATAATTGCCAAAATGGCACCAATACAAAGTCTGAATAAAAACAGGAAAGAAACGCTAGTGGAACATGCTCCACTAGCTCAACTCTAAAACTAAGCTAGAATGTAAAACAGTAGCATCCTTGGAAGCATGAGGACCTACCAACTCTGGATGAATGCTGAACGTCCGGGTAACTACAACAATGATCCTGTAGCTCTAGCGTCCACCTGTGCCTGCACCTTAAATAGTATAGTTGTATAGGGTTAGTACACATTTGTACTAAGTATGGGTATATGCAAACACACACCAAGGACATGCATGAGAAAGAATAGCTCTTTCCTAACAACATGATTTTTGGAAGTCAAGTTAGTGGAGTTGCCAAATTGGGATTAGGAAAGTCAGTGAGCTTTCCAAATTTGAATTAGGAAAGTCATGCCATGAGAGTAACATGCATCATCATACTTATCATATTGCACATAGCACATAACATCATACATATAACACATATCATAGCACATAACATATAACACATAGCTTATTTCATATCGTTCATTCATATGCCATGAGACCTTGGAATCATGGACTTGACATTAAGACTTTCCAAAATGAGGGATCAACATATGGGACCTCAACTAGGGAGTCTTCATTAGCAAACACAGAGTCTGCTTCATTCATTCATACGTACTTCCTTTCATTTCGTTCATATGCTAGTGTGAACACCAGCTATACCTAGGATGTAGTTTAAGACATTCATCGGGTTTGCTGTGCATTGATCAAGAATAACCTAATGTCATTACCTGAGTCTAGCTCACCTCTTGATTATCCTATCCTAACACCTTTGGTATCATTTCATTATGTGCTTCATTTGAGGCTGGCCTCATTTCATTCATTGGAACTTTAAACTTTAACCGACATAGATCATGTGAGCATCATGAAATCCAGTGTCTCCCCCACCGGAAAATAGGTGGAGTCACCGGCCAAGGTGAATCCATAACATGCTAGCGTACATGGGAATTTAGCCCCGCCAGATCCCTATATTGGCAATATAGGTTCGAAGACCGGGAGATATAAAGGAGACCCATACCCGGCAAGCCGGACAGTCTCATCTCATGAGAGTTACGTGAACCTCCGCCCTTTCCGAAAGAAGGCATCACTCGAATTTTAGGAACGTCCTACTGTCAATAGATCCCTCTTAAAAAGGTTGAATGAAACTCCTCAACCCTAGCCTCCCTCATTTCTTTGGAAGAAATCTCTCCAAAAAGGTTGTCTTAAACAGCTCCCAAGTGACTGGAACTCCCACCAAAGATCGGCTATCCTGCCACATCTTGCACCAAGTCTGTGCAACATCTTTGAGCTGATAGAAGCCAGCTCAGCCTTCTCAGTATCTGTGACCCCCATAGCCACCAGAATCTTATGCACCTCATCCACAAACTCCTGGGGATCCTCTGCAGTCCTAGACCCTATGAAAATAGGAGGATTCATCTTTGTGAAATCCCTCAGCCTATCAGTCATGCTACGAACCGATGGGTTCTCCTCTGAATATTCTGCCGGTTGACCTGAGCAGTTAATAGCCTGGTCTGCAATAGAATGGCCTGTGCATCTGGGACAGAGATGCCCTCACCTCAGCATCAGTCAACCCAACTGGGTTAACTGGCATAGCCATCCTTCAGCTGGAGCCTGGGGTGGAACCTTGATTGCCCCCAGCAGTGCACCTCCTCTCCTCTGACTAATAGCCCTCCTAGTAATCATTCTCTGAAAACAACAAAGATTGATGTTAGACACACTCATAACACCAAGAAATACACATTAGGAAAAGCACGATAAGATCAGAAAAAAGGAAGTTTTCCTACACATCATGCAGTCTCTAATCCAGGATAGTGGTGCACTTCATACCATGACTTAGAAACTACTCAATTTGGTTGATTGAACTCATATTATCCGGAATTTACCTAGTGCTCTCGATACAACTTTAAGCATCAGCTACAACATTAGCCTTACCTGGATGGTAGTGCACATTCATGTCATAATCCTTCAACAGCTCCAACCATCTCCGCTGACGGAGATTCAACTCCCTCTGTGTGAACACGTACTGGAGACTCTTGTGGTCTGTGAATACATCCACATGCACTCCATACAAGTAGTGCCTCCACAGCTTCAGTGCAAACACCACAGCTGCAACTCCAGGTCATGAGTGGGATAATTCTTCTCATGAACCTTGAGCTGTCTGGACGCATAGGCTATCACCTTACCAACCTGCATAAGAAATCACAACCCAAACCAACCCTAGATTGCATCACAGTAAACAGTGTAATTCTCAACCACATTAGGCAAAGTAAGCACCGGGCTGAAGTGAGTCTGTCCTGAGCTCCTGGAAACTCCTCTCACAAGTCTCCGTCCACTCAAACTTGGATTTCTTCTTAGTCAAAGCTGTCAATGGCAGCAATGGAAGAAAACCCTCCACAAACCTGCGGTAGTAACCAGCCAATCCAAAAAGCTACGGATGTCAGTGGGAGTAAGAGGCTTTTGGCCAGTTTTTCACAGCCTCAGTCTTCCTGGATCCACTCCACGCCCTGATCGGACACAACATGACCGAGGAAGGTCACTGATTCAGCCAGAATTCACATTTGCTGATTTGGCATACAACTGATGCGTCTAAGTACCTCAAGGTTAGTCTCAAATGTTGTTCATGCTCTTCCTTGGTCTTAGAGTAGATGAGAATGTCATCAATGAATACTATGAACGAAAGAGTCAAGGTATTCACGGAAGACCCTGTTCATGAGATCCATAAATGCAGCAGGTGCATTCGTGAGACCAAATGAACATGACTAGAAACTCATAGTGACCATAGCGGGTACGAAGGCTGTCTTTGGGATATCTCCATCCCTAACCCTAAGCTGATTGGTACCTGCTGAATGAAGATCAATCTTAGAGAAGAAACTAGACCCTTGAGCAGATCGAAACAAATCATCTATTCTGGGAAGTGGATACTTATTCTTTATAGTGACTTTGTTGAGCTGCCGATAATCGATACACATTATAAGGGTTCCATCTTTCTTTTTCACAAACAACACTGGAGCGCCCCAAGGGATATGCTCGGCTGAATGAAACCCTTATCAGTGAGATCTTTAACTGCAGCTTCAACTCTTGAGTTCACCTGGAGCCATTCTAAGGAGGAATGAAATTGGTTTAGTATCGGGTTTAAGTCGATACCAAAATCAATCTCTCGAGAGGGAGGGGCTCCAGGCAAATCATCAGGAAATACATCTAGGAACTCATTCACTACAGGCACTGAGTCTATGGAAGGAATGTCATGATCTAAATCATTAACACTCACAAGATGACACAATAACCCCTTGACATCATTTTATTGGCTTAAGGTTCGAAATCAAGAGGTTAGGACGACTCGAGTTGTACCCTCCCAGCTAGCTCCTCTTCATTAGGGAAACGAAATCTCACCACTCTACTACGACAGTCCAAGCAAGCATAACAACTGTGAAGCCAGTCCATGCCAAGAATAACATCAAAATCATGCATGGGTAACTCAACCAAGTCTGCACACATAGTCTTACCACTTATCACTATTGGGCAACCCTTGTATACTCTATCAGTTCTTACATTTTCTCCTAAAGGTGTACTAACCACTATAGATCATGCAGAACTTCAGGCAATATCTCAAAAGTGAGAGCAAGCAAAGGAGTTACAAGGAAAGCGTAGACCCTGGATCAAGTAAAGCATAAACAAAAGTTGAGAATACTTTCCAGCATACCTGTGACCACATCAGCGGACTTCTCCTGCTCCTCCTGCCCTTCAGGGCATAGAATCTGTTCCTCTTAGGAGGCTCGGCTGCTGCTGCACCCTGTGGATTAGGCCTAGGCTGAGCATTACTCCAGCCTGACCTCTGTTCTGTGGGCAGTCTCTAACCATGTGTCCACTCTTACCGCAACCGAAGCAGGCATTAGTGCCCTGTCTGCACTCTCCACTGTGAGCTCGGCCACTTAGCACAATTCTTTTTAGGACGCTTGCATCTCACCTCCATTGCCCTTCTTGGCTCAGGTCTGCCTCCTCTAGGTGATGTATCCCTCTGAAAATTGAGTTCCAGAACTCTGTTGCCCCTTCTTGAACCTGGGCTGCTCACGGAAGCCAAAATTGTTTATGTGGCCTCCATGGCTGGGACCTGCCTGATCTTGAGGCTTAGGCCTCCTAGCATCACGAACACCCCTCTTTTTACGGCTGTCCTCTACCTGCTGGACATGCACCATCAACCTGGAGAGGTCCATATTATCATGGAGCATCGCAGACCGACACTCCTCCTCCAGATCTCCATTGATTCTGTGAGGAACCTGCTCATCTCATCCCTGCTGCTAGACACAAGGAAGTAGCATAACCTGGATAATTTAACAAACTTCAGTACTCACCTCATCTTGCTATTTAGATACTAAGGAAAGTAGCATACCTGGATAGCTTAACAATTCAGGGAATACTCCCTACTGTCATAGATCCCTGCTTAAGGTTGATGAACTCCTCAACCTTGGCCTCCCTCATTTCTGGAAAGAATCTCTCCAGAAAGGTGTCTTAAACAGCTCCAAGTGACTGGAACTCCCCCAAATCGGCTATCCTGCCACATCTTGCACCAAGTCTGTGCAACATCCTTGAGCTGATAGAAGCCAGCTCAGCCTTCTCAGTATCTGTGGCCCCCATAAGCCACATCTTATGCACCTCATCCACAAACTCCTGGGGATCCTCTGCAGTCCTAGACCCTATGAAAATAGGAGGATTCATCCTCGTGAATCCTCAGCCTTTCAGCATGCTACGAACCGGTGGTTCTCCTCTGAACATCTGCGGTTGACCTGGCAGTCATAGCCTGGGCTGCATAAATGGCCTGTGCCATCTGGGACAGAGATGCCCTCACCTCAGCATCAGTCAACCAACTGGGTTAACTGGCATAGCCACTCCTTCAGCTGGAGCCTGGGGTGGAACCTGATTGCCCCCAGCAGCTGCACCTCCTCTCCTCTGACAATAGCCCTCCTAGTATCATTCTCTGAAAACAACAAAGATTGATGTTAGACACACTCATAACACCAAGAAATTATAAACTTAGGAAAAGCACGATAGATCAGAAAAAGGAAGTTTTCCTACGCACATGCAGTCTCTAATCCAGGATAGTGGTGCACTTCACTACCATGACTTAGAAACTACTCAATTTGGTTGATGTGAACTCATTATTATCGGAATTTAACCTAGTGCTCTGATACCAACTTTGTCACGACCGGAATTTAGACCCCAGACGAGACCGACGTCATTGACCTCTCAGAGGTCGCAGACAAGCCTACTTACGTCATTCTTAATTCATCTAGGTTAATTTTAGGGGGAAATTTGAAACTTTTTGTTTCTTAACATACTTGTTAAACATTCTTATCATTTCATAATTGTTCACCATCAACCATCTAAATTAAGAGATAAGCAACTGAAAGAAATAGTTCAATAAGTGTTAAGTGTATAATTGCCAAAATGGCACCAATACAAAGTCTGAATAAAAACAGGAAAGAAACGCTAGTGGAACATGCTCTAGTAGCTCAACTCTAATACTAAGCTAGAATGTAAAATAGTAGCATCCTCGGAAGCATGAGGACCTACCAACTCCGGATGAATGCTGAACGTCCGGATAACTGCAATAATGATCCTGTAGCTTTATCGTCCACCTGTGCCTGCACCTAAAATAGTACAGTTTTATAGGGTTAGTACACACTTGTACTAAGTATGGGTATATGAAAACACACACCAAGGACATGCATGAGAAAGAATAACTCGTTCCTAACAACATGATTTTTGGAAGTCAAGTTAGTGGACTTGCCAAATTGGGATTAGGAAAGTCAATGAGCTTTCCAAATTTGGATTAGGAAAGTCATGCAATGAGAGTAACATGCATCATCATACTTATCATATTGCACAAAACACATAACATCATACATATAACACATATCATAGCACATAACATATAACACATAGCTTCTTTCATATCGTTCATTCATATGCCATGAGACCTTGGAATCATGGACTTGACATTAAGACTTTCCAAAATGAGGGATCAACATATGGGACCTCAAATAGGGAGTCTTCATTAGGAAACACAGAGTCTGCTTCATTCATTCATACGTACTTCCTTTCATTTCGTTCACATGCTAGTGTGAACACCAGCTATACCTAGGGTGTAGTTTAAGACTTTCATCTGGTTTGCTGTGCAATGATCAAGAATAACCTAATGTCATTACCTAGGTCTAGCTCACCTCTTGATTATCCTATCCTAACACCTTTGGTATCATTTCATTATGTGCTTCATTTGAGGCTGGCCTCATTCATTCATTGGGAACTTTAACTTTAACCGACATAGATCATGTGAGCATCATGAAATCCAGTGTCTCCCCCACACCGAAAATAGGTGGAGTAACCGGCCAAGGTGATCCAAAACATGCTAGCGTACATGGGAATTTAACCCCGCCAGATCCCTATATTGGCAGTATAGGTTCGAAGACCAGGAGATATAAGGAGACCAATACCCGGCAAGCCAGACAGTCTCATCTCATGAGAGTTACGTGAACCTCCGCCCTTTCCGAAAGAAGGCATCACCGCTCATATCTAGCCTATCGGTGCTCAGTACAAAGTTCCATTTCATTCAACTCATACGTCATGGAAGCTGGCTTCTAGTATGAGGACATCATAGCTCATTAGATGATTTCTCATCTCATCATTAGTATTAAGTGTGTTAATCCCAATACTTTCATTAGAGTGTTCTTAGAGATAGGTCTCTTCATTATCTTACACTCTCATATGTGAGTACGTTTTGGTAACATTTACTTAGGCTCATTTGAGATTGCTCTCATCATTAGCATTAGCCTCATATCATGTTGTCACCACATTCATTGTCATTAGCACATTTACTCTCCATATTTACTCACCTCATTTTACGTGAATGTTCATTTCATCATATGCCAATATACTTGGCCATTCGTGTGTTTCATACCCTTACTTAACCCTTCTAGGGTTTCATCATTTCATAGTTCATTTCATAATTCAGTACATACATCTTAGGTTCACTTACTTTTAAATGTATGCTAGACTTATGAGTCTATACACACAAGTCATGAGGCTTCATTCATAATTCGTTAAGTGAGTCATACATTCCTAAGATTATGTAGTACAAGACTTATGTATCTTGTATATATGCCAAGATCTTGATTTCGATCTAAGTAGGTGGCATTATTCTTGGATATTTTGTTCACGTATGACTTATGTATCAATACGGAAGTTTGGACAATGAAACCCAATTTTGAATCACTTGGATATCATTTACATTTTTCATTGATTTTAATTTTAATATTCATAACATTTTAACTCTAGATTAAATCCCAATATTAATATCGTATCATTAATTTTCTACTTAATTTTTCTCTTAAGTTGGCCGAAGGGTTGTGGGTTCGAACCCCCACAACCCCCTTTTTATTTTTCATTAACATCACCTTTGCTCATTTTCGCCCAACCCAAGAGGTTGTGGGATCAAACCCCCATAGCCTCTTTGATTTTTATTATTTAACTCGCTGGAATAGGGAGGTTGTGGGTTCGAACCCCCAAAGCCTCCTTATTTTTAACTTAATTTCGCTAGAGGCTAGGGAGGTTGTGGGTTCGAACCCCCACAGCCTCCTAACTTTATATTTTATTTAATTTCGGCGAGTGGCAGTGAGGTTGTGGGATCTAACCCCCACAGCCTCACTTTATTTATTTAGTTATTTTCGCCTTATTCTTTTTCATCCTTGAGGTCGTGTGTTCGATTCCCACGCCTCACATTTTCTTTTTCTTTATTTTCTCCCCATTCGCGCGTGCCTGGAGGTCGTGGGTTCGAATCCCACGCCTCCCATTTATTTGTTTAATTATTTTTCTCCTCTTTCTCTTCCAGTTCGCGAGTTCGATTCCCCCAGCCCCCTCTTTCTTTTCCCTTGTCGCAAAATCCAGTAGCCAAGGGTCGATTCCCCCCAGCCCCATTTTCTTTTTCTTTGTCGCGAAACCAGTAGCTAAGGGGTTCGATTCCCTTAACATTTTTTTTTCTTTTTCAGCCCCCTTAACATGTGAGGTCTTGGGTTCATTTCCCATTGACCTCACTTATTTTATTTTCCCTTTAAAAAAACCAGATTTTAACCTCATTGTAGAGTGCACAAATCTGGAAATTTATTCATAGTTTTTACCTTCCTTAAATCAACTTTTCATATTTGTTTCGTAGGGCATTTCACAAAACACTTAGTATCTAATTTAGGTGTAGTTTAGGGGTTACATTTAGTCTAGCGGTTTTACTCAAAATTTGTAAATTCACACACCATATGAACATCACGTTATGCACAACTTTAGCACATGAAATACAAGAAATAGATGCATTTACACTTCTCCAAAAACAGTGGCTAAAACATCACTGTCCAACGCGCACACACACACCTTTTTTTCCCTTTTTGATCACACCTTGATTGTCATCTTCGTGATTTCACGCACATAAACATATTCACTTTCAATACAAAAACATCATATATGCCTAAATCTACCAGCACAAAATACCCAACCTACGAAATCATTTGGGAGCTAGTGACAAGGACATGCAACGGGGAACAACCTTAGTTTTGGAGTGAATATCTTGAATCGTAAGGGGCCTCTTGGGAAAGGGACCAAGAGATAAGAAACCCATACCTTTTTGACGTTTAATCCACACACGACCTGCTGTCCAAAACCCTCTCCAATCACATCCAACACCGAAACTTTCACCAATTCTCGACGGAACACCCCTCCCTTTTGCCTAACGTTTTTGGTTAACTTGTTTTCTTAGAATTTTCGTGTTTGTTCTTGAAGTGTGAAGAAATTTTGTTGTTAAACAGTTCTTGAGTTTTCTTTTGTTAGGCAGAACGTGAGAGAATGAGAGTTGAGAGACGTGAAAGAGAGTTGAGTGACGTGAAAGAGATTTATTAGGATTAGGAGTGTAGGTTTGAATTTAGTCAAAGTAAGGTTTAATTTAATTAATAAAAATCTGATTTATTTAGCTTAGGTGAAATGACCATTATGCCCTTAAAAAATCAGATTATAATTGATGATTAAATCATCAATTCGTTGCTTCAAGTAGGGCTCGAACCCGAGTGACACCCTTTTTGCGAAAATGGGTCACTTCGGGTCGACCCACCCGAATTACTCTTTAATTCAAATTAATTAACTAATTAATTAATTCCTCAGGGTAATTACAATATTACCCTTGGCCTGGAAAAGACCATTTTACCCCTGGACCTCAAAACTTAAAATTTCTTCTTTTAAGTCCGGTAAAGACTCTTTCTATTAAATTTTCGTTTTCGTGAGCCTCACATGGTTGGTTCCAACCTTTCCAAGCTCAATTAACTCCCCAAGTTAGTTGGCTTGGTCGTAGTAAGGGTTCTGAGGTCTGGTTCTACGCGTATCAATCCGTGTGAACCTTGGTCTAATCGCAAGCATTCTTGACACCTTAAGTATTTATCTTATTCATTTTTAGGGTTGTTACAGTGATGGAGATTAGCCATTATAAATATAGATATACAAAAATTGTGAGTTCAGTAACAAATTAATGATCAAATAAAGCTAAAAATTGAATCTAATTTGTGTTTGAATATAAGCCTTAAACTTATTAGAGAAGTCGGAACATGCCCCAGCTAGCTCGAGAAAAACAAAAACTGAAATATTAAAAATTGTGAGATAACATTTCAATCGTCCTAAAAAAATGGTGACTCACCGCTTATACTTCGGAATGGTAGATTGGAAACTGATTTGTGCGTGATCTTAATGCTGAGTACCAAAACCTATATCACAAGAAAATACAGCGCATAGTACGAATCAGTACTTGAAAGGAACTAAGTATGCAAGATAGGATAAAACTAAACAATTATATACATACATGAACAACGCAATGAAATCCATGATATAATCTGAACATTAAAGAAAATACTGAAATATTTTGAATAATGAACTAACCTAATGCAATGACAAAGTATAAACATGTTGAGATTGAATACTGAACAATAACTGATAACATGGTCAATGCACTAGAATCTGACTGTGAAGCTACTATTAACTAACATAAAACCATAGGAGCTATCTGTGGAGTCCGATGTATCGCCCCATCGAGAGGACCCAACATACTCTGCCAAAGGTATAAAGCTATGATTGGCATAATCACTAAATATGTTGCCCACTGAAGGAACTTATCCTACGGGAACACTTAGTTCTGTGATTATGAGTTTAATTGACCTTTGGTCCACTCAGTGTTAAACCTAATCCCAATTGATTATGTATGTAATACATTATAAACTAATTTTGTGTAATACTAAATAGCTCAAAATACTCATATTGTAATTTCAAATGCAACATTAATGTACTTATAATGAAATAATCATACTAAGGAATGTATATCTGAATAAACTAACCTAGAAAGTGTAATTCATGAACTAAACAAATCTACACAACTAAGGTTCAGAGTTTCATGCAAAGCCTTAAGCAATTATTCCTTGACTACATGATAATGTGATTTGGATTAGTCTCACAACTAAATCACAACATAAAATGTGAAATTCTAGAAACCCTAGGTCTAACATCATATAGAGAATTAAGAACCAGACTAAATTCTAAGGATCTAATGGATGAAAGGAATCCACTAGTGAAATTCCACATACATGGTGACGAAATTCACAAAGAAAACTTTTGATTTGGGGGCTGGAATTGAAAAAAACTTGTTGTGTTCTTGGAGAGGGCTTGGTCGACACTTTCTCCTTTTTTTCGTTCAACTTAATGATTTTTTGGAGAATGAGTTGAATCGATTAAGTTCTAATAGAGTTAATAGGACAAAAATGACTAATACTACATAGGTTAGGTCATTAATGACCCAGTTTAGGGGTCCAACACATAGGAAAAAGATCAAACAAACCTTTACTTACAATATTGGGGCCAACCGAAAGACCTTCGACTAGCCTACAATACATTCTATGAACTATCATTTGTCTTTCATAGATATGGAATCTGGGGGTCTAAATAACGGCTTGGACTACGAACTATGGTCCAACCTTCGTTCCGTAGGTCCTCGCATAGGTTGACCCTTAGAACGATTTTTTCTAAGTTTCTAGGGAATACCCATGTACTATAACTGAGATATTTGAAAAAAACTGATGTGTTTAATACAAAGAAAATATTAACTCAATATAAGATGAAACTAACTATGTCAGAAAATAGCCTCTAACTGACTAGAAATGCTGGGGCAGGCCCTAGCTAAGTCTAGAAAAAAAACTAAAACTAAAGGACTAAATACTGAAAAGAAACTCATGACTATTTTCCTCGGAGAATAAGGACTCACCACTGATTTTGCTGAACTAGAGATCGGGAACCAATCTAAGCGTGATCTGGATGCTGAGAACATGAACATACATCACGAGAAGATGTAGCGCACGTAAGCGTCAGTACTTGAAAGGTACTGAGCATGTAGAATAGAGTAAAGCTGAAATAAACCATAACTGAACAAGTACAAAAGCAAGTATATAATCTGAACATAATATAGATTCTAAATGCTAAGATAACTGAATGCAATGACCAATTTATAACATAGTGAAACTGAATGCTGGATCTACTGATAAATGGTCAATGCAGTGGAATCTAACTGATCTTTGGGAGCTACTAATAACCGATAATAAAACCACATGAGCTAAATGTGGAGTCCGATGTACGCTGTATCGAGAGGACCCAATATACTTTGCCAGAGGTATAAAGGCATGCTGGCGTGATCACTAAACTGATGCCCACAGAGGGGACTTACAACCTACTTGGCTAGTAGTTCTGGGACTATTTGGGTACACTGAACCCTAGTCCAACTCGGTATTATGCTACTCTTAATGAATTAAGTGTTTAAGACATTATGACTGACTTTCAGTAAATATTGGATAGCTCAAAAGTGAACATCCAAATGTAGAATGCAACTATTAATATGCTAATGATGCATTAATAACTGAGGCATGTATAACTAAAGTACTAAATATCTGACCTAGCTTGTGTAATTCAACAACTAAAGAAATACATAGCTAGGGTTCTGAAATTTATGCGACAATTTGAGTAACAACATGGTAATCTGATTTGGAACATATAACTAACTAATTCATGGTATTTTCTTGAAGTTCTAAAAACCCTAGGTCTAATAATGATATGGGAGTCAAGAATCTGATAGAAAACAAGGGACCCGATGGGTGAAAGAAACCAACTAGCGAAATCCGACATACCTGGTGATCAATTCCACGAAGTAATCTTTGGTTTTTGGGGTTGGAGCTGATGGAACCTTGCCGCGTTCTGGAACTAGGGTTCTTGACCTTTTTCTCCTCTCTTACTTCTAATTTTCTATGTTTTGATTAATGATTTGACTTTACGTAAGTTATAGTTATGTTTCTAGGCTTAAACTAAATAAAACCTCATAATTTAGGGTCTAAACGATGTATCTTATCGGTTAAATGAAATAGGAAAAGAGAAAAAGACCCCTAAATTAACTATTGTCCTAGTGGCCGACGCACTTGGTCCACGGACCATGGTCCTAACTATGGTCCGTAGGTCATGGCCGTTGTTTGTGGACCAAGATCGACTAGGACCTGGTCCATGGACCGTGGTTCTATCTACAGTCCGTCATGTTCCTCCATAGTTTGATTCAGAGAATTGGTTCTGAGGACCAAGATCGACAGACTTGGTCCACCGACCGTGGTCCAATCTATGTTCCGTCCTGTTCCTCCGTGTTTGATTCAGAGAATGGGTTCTGAGGACCAAGATCGATGGATCAGGTCCTATCTACGATCCGTAGGTCCTGGCCGTCGTGTGTGTACCAAGATCAATGGACCTGGTCCACGGTCCATGATCCTAACTACGGTCCGTAGGTGGCCTCCGTGGATTGCACCTACACTTCTGGAAATTCTGAGTTTTGGTCTATCTAGGGTACATGTTGTCACAATAATGGACTCCAAACTTGATGGGGTAGCGACCCTGGTGCACTTGGTCGTCTGGTGAGCCAGCCCGTAAACTACAGAACATAATTTTGGGCGCATCGTCTGGCGCATAATTTCATGCCCCAAGTCATAAAACCAACGAATTTCTTTTCTCGCTTTCTCATCCTAACTCGCCTAAAATCGAACGGTTTCTTTCCCAATCACTTGGATTAGATTACTCAACATAAGTACACTCTAATATACTCAATACATCCCTCAAAATAATCACTTTACTCTCAAAAATCATCAAAACCCCAACAAAATAAGATTTAAATGAACTTCAAGAACATCTGTCAAGAACTTTAATCTTTCAATTTCAAGAATGAAATTTGCATTGAAAATAACATGATTGGCATGTAGCTGAACGAACTCAACACTATGGAACCTTACATACCTCTTACGGATTAATCCCATTGTGAAATTCGCAACAAAACTCAAGAATCTTGACGAACGCTTTGATCCTCCCCTGTTTTCTCCTCTTTCCTATTTTTTTGTCTTCTTGAACTGTCAACTAAATCACTAGGTGTATATTAGGATTATAAAACTGAACCTAATCAGATTAGACCCCTAAAACCTTACTAAAAACTAATTAAATTTTATCGATTGGGTAAGGAAAAGACAAATATATCCCTCACTATTTTCTGGTAACTTTCCTTAGATCGACAGTTTGACTTCAAAAGAGCATATATCACTCATTCAAAGTCAAAACTTAGAAAACTCGTTGAAGCAGGAAACATAATTCAAAGAAATATTTAATACGTTGGAGCCTACCAGATAATCCAGTAATGAGAGTTATGATCGTTTGAAGTTGACCCAAAACATAAAAAAACTTAGGATGACTTTAATGATTTTCCCTTTTGTTCTTGTTGGATCTCAAGGTGCTACATCTAGTAACCTTAAAACTCAAAAAAATTTAAATGCCATTGTACAATCCTACTCACAACGAAAGATGGTTTCTATCTTAGTTCAACAAAATTCTGGGGTGTTACACCATCCTAAGGAGATAATACTAATCCAAGGATCCAAATCTAAACAAAGGATAGAGACTTCGTTAAAAATTTTAGTATAACAAAATTAAACCTCACAAAGCCTGAAAACCCACACGGTTCCCGCAACAGAGAAGGGAACCTAACTAAAGAAGTACTCCTAAGAAGAAGTTATACGGGGTCGTTTGGTTTGAAAAGAAGTTATGCTGATATAAATTATATTAAGACTGTTTATCATGGGACTCGGTACCCTAAAATTATTTCTTACTGATTGTTTGGTTTGTTGTATTAAATATAATAGGTATTGCATACTTTCTAAAAAAAGTTGTTTGTATACAAAAGCACCCTCCACTTTGTTTAAGTTCTATAGATTCTTTTATAGAGCTATTTTTATATGATATAGGCATTGCAATAATTTACTCAAAAAATATTGGTGAAATAATATTTTATTGCCCACAAAAATTAATTATTTTCTATAATTTATTTTTAACCTTAGACAAAATGCGCAAAAGATTTATATGTACATTTTATAATATGATAGAAGCTTAATGTTATCCACTTGATGGAAGATGCACTATTTTTGGAATATTTTAGTCTTTGTATATTCATTTTGATATATTGTATTTCATTGCTAAACAATCGTAATTTACATTAGAAATGTATAGAAGGATAAAACTTGCATCATATGATCAAAACTTGAAAAAAACTCACCAAAAATTGCAGCAAAACAACATTAAAAGATATGACAAAAATGCACCAAAACAGCCTACGCGTAACAAAATAGTAGAAACTGAATTTAGATAGCTAAATCTGGAATAAAACAGCACTAAAACAACAAAAACAGAAAAGAATTGCGCTAATTAAAAGGATATAATGAGTATTTTTGTCATTAGAATTATTTAATAGCACGATAAGTTATCTAGGGATTGTTATTCCACCAAGAGTCAGGTATAACTTATTCCAGTACTATTTGTTAATAGTGGAATAATTCATCCCATCTTGTGTAACAAAATAAGAGACTAAGAGACACTAAAAAGTTTATCCCATGACTATTTTTTCTTATCCACAACACCAAACGACCCCTAAAAGCTAAGCTTCAAACTAGACTCATTCCAAGGCTTTAATTGCACCGACTACCCAAAAAGAACGGGGAAACAACTCCTAAGAGAAAAACAACAAATGTCTTGAAAAGGAAAGTCCAACCTAAACGAAGGATTGCACAAATCTAAACTACCATATGGTGCAAACAAGAATTAAAAAAATAAGAATATGGAAGATAATCCTAAATATTAACAAAAAATCCCAAATAACATTCAATAAATGGGGAATATTATCTAAGAAACCTCAATGTAAGAACAAGTTCAGTGTAACCTAGCCCAAAGTAAAATATGTACGCTTCAAAACTACTAAACTTGAGCCCAACTATATAAATCACCTCCGAGCACCGCCATGGTAGAATTTTTAAATTTCAACGTCAATATGGACACTATGACATAAAAGTTGAAATAGAGAGAGAAAGACCCAAAAATCTAGTGAAAATGAGAAAGTGTGACCCACACGAGAAATCCATTAAATTTGTAATGCGTCGAGGGTACCCCTTGACGTAACACGGGACGTAGGATCATGAGTGACCCCAAGCTAACCTTGCTGGCATATGATAAGCATAATTAAGGATTTTCTCAGTAAATCATACTCTGCGGAAGCTTAAACATGACATAAAGAAAATGAGTCAAAATACCCACTCTAAGTGTGGATATATAAAACTGAGAGTTCAGTAACAATTGAATAATTAAACTCAACTAAAAACTCAATCCAAACTATGTCTCAATAAAAGCCTTTAACTTACTAGGGATGTTGGGACATGCCCCAGCTAACTCTAGCAAAACTTAAACATAAAGATTGAAAATAGAATGATAACACGTTGCTGCCGATACTGTTAAACTGAAGATCAGGAACTGATCTACGTTTGATCAGAATGCTGAGGATCTGAACCTAAATCACGAGAAGATGTAACACAGATGTAGCGCCAAGTATGAGTCACTACATGAGTACTAAGCATTTACGATAATATAAAACTAAAAAATAATATACATAGTTGAACAACACAATGATATAATCTGAACATGAAGGAAATACAAAAATATACTGAATACTGAGCTAACTGAATTCAATGACCAAGTACAAACATGCTAAAACTGAACACTGAACTATAACTGATAACCTGGTCAATGCGTTAGAATCTGACAGTGGGAGCTACTATTACCCAACAAAAAACCACGAGTGTTATCCAAGGAGTCTGATGTATCACCCCATTAAAAGGACACAATATATGTTTAAGGGTATAATGGCATGACTTGTGAGATAAATAAATATGTTTCCTATAGAGGGGACTTATCCTATGGGGGAACGTAGTTATGGGTCTATGAACTCCCAAATGATTATTTCGGTAACACATTAAAACTAAATTTTTATCATACTGAATAGCTCCAAATACTGACATGGTAAATAAATGCAACAATAATGTACTAATAATGAAACATTCTTAACTGAGGCATGCATATCTCAATAAAATAACCTAGCAAGTGTAATTCATGAACTAAAAGAATCTACACAACTAGGATTTGATTTTCATAGAAAACACTAAGCAACAATTCCTTAAAAGCATTATAATCTGATGTGTATTAGTCTGACAACTAAATCAGAGCATAAATATGAAATTTTAGTAACCCTAGGTCTAACATGATGTAGAGAATCAAGAATCTGATTGAATTCTAGGGACATAGTGAATGAAAGGAATCCACTAGTTAAATCCCACATATGGGGTGACGAAATTCAGAGATAAATCTTTTGATTTTGAGGCTTGAAATTAAGAAATATTTTTATGTTCTTGGAGATGTCTTGGTCGACTCTTTGTCCTTCTTTTGTGCTACTTATCAAACTTTTGGAGTATGAGTTGACTAGGGTAAGTTCTAATTAAGTTACTAGGCTAAAAATGTCTAAAACAATTTTGTTTAAGGGTCCAACGCATAGTGAAAAGTTAAGCAACCCCTAACTTCGAAGCTGTCGGGACAAACAACTTGATCGATAACAGTCTCTTGACTAGCCTATGGTCTTTCCTGTCAACCATAATTTGTCTTTCAAAGATATGGATTCTTAGGGTACGAACCACCACATGGACCACAAATTGTAGTCCCACCTACAGTCTGTAGGTCCTGGCATAGGTCAAACACAAGACGAGTTTTGTCTGAATTTTTGGGGCGGACTATAGGTGGCCAACCAATGACCCCACCTATGATCTTTGGGTAACCCTATGGTCCGTGGGTGGTTCCCATCGGTGGCACATAAAACTTCTGATTTATTCAAATATGGTATTTCTTGCATACGGAGTGTTACATTATGTCCCATTTGGGAAAATTTGTTACGACGCTCAAAATGATAGATTAAACTAGAGCCTTGACGTGTGTGTTACTGTTAAGTAATGATTTAAGGGGGTTAGTTTCTAAATGATTAATCATGTACTACACCCCTTAGTGTACAAGAGTTTCTAAAGGTTCAGGGAGCTAGGGTTGCAAGACCATGGGCCAAGCCAAAAGGGTAAGCCTAAGCAAAAGGGCTCAAGGCTGCCCCAATGTGGCTAGAGAGTGCTCAAGGGTCCACACCCATTTTCATGAGCAGTGGTCTTGACCACGGTTCGTGGAAGGTATCGTGAAGTATTCTTAGGCATGTGTGAAGCATGGAATGGAAGCCTAGCCACTTTATAGGCACCACGACCCTCACCACGACATGTGGTCTTGACCACGAGGCGTGGAAAGTGTCTTGGTATTCCCTTGACATTGTGGGAGGCTATGGTGCAAAAGCCACCATTTAGACACTACCTGACCACACCAAGAGGTTGTTCACGACTTGTGGTGGCCACCACGATCCATGGTTCCACCCGTTGTGGTAAGTCAAGGTGAGAAGAGAAGGTTCCAAGTCCAAGCACCCCTTCACGAGCCACTTCACAACTCGTGGTAAAGACTACGAGCCATGGGAATGCTCGTGGGGTTTCCTTGGCCTTGTTAGTGAGTCACAAGTTCAAGAGGCTACTTCCTCAAAGACCAAGGGAACCACCACGACTCGTGCTGCCTAAGATGGATCTTCAACAAGTGTGTGAACCTCGCTTAGCTTCAAGAAAGGCAAGACAACCTTGCCTAGGTACTACCCAAAGTCCACTACCTCAACCACCACCTGTGGTGTCAACCACGGATCATGGGACCTTTCTTGAACTTGCCTTTCCCTAGGAAGGCTTGGCAAAGTTGAGGAGCACACTGCCTCAAGGACCACAGGAACCACCATGAGTTGTGGTGCCCTTCATGATCCGTCTAGTGAGTCGTGGTCCCTCACAAGGCTGCCCAAAAAAGGGGCAATTTGGTAATTCACCTATTAATTAAATAATTAGTAGGGTCATATATATATATATATATATATAAACTAGGAAAATTGCCCGTGGTTTACATTAGATTGACTCATTTTATTAAGCTTACATATGATCATTCTGTAATATTCATATTTGATGGATACACTACATTTTAAAGAAAAATTTATCCTAAGGAAAAGTGCTCTTCCGAAATTTTAAAGTGCTATATTTTTTTAATATTTATTTTTGTTATATAAAAATTAGGATTCATAGAGAGATTTTAAGTATAAGGAAGATGTCTACGAAAATTGCCCGTGCTTTACATGGGATTGACTCATTTTATTAAGCTTACATATGATCATTCTGTAATATTCATATTTGATAGATACACTACATTTTCAAGAAAAATTTATCCTAAGGCAAAGTGCTCTTCTTAAATTTTAAAGTGCTATTTTTTTAATATTTATTTTTGTTATACAAAAATTAGGAGTCACATAGAGATTTTAAGTATAAGAAAGATGTCTACGAAAATATCCATAGAAATAGTTGGTCAGAATTAATGCAATCTGCTTAATGCCAAAAATTTATAAATAACAAAATCAGACATTAAAGAAGAGGCCAAAAATCCTCGAACAACAATACTCACAAGTAAAGCGGAACATCACGACCATACAAGAACATATTTAACTAACCTCAAATTGAAGACCTTCATCTCCTTTCTTATGAACCTCCATCAATCTATTTATTGTAGTATGACGTATCCTGCATATTGTTAAAATTACCCTAAAATTATTAGTATCATAAATGTTTTTTCTCATGTATCAAAATAGTCATTAATATTTCTTAGGTTTCATATCACCGACCCCAACTTATTTGGGATTGAACCATAGTTTTTGTTATAGTTATATCATGCGGTTACAAAGAATTAATGCATTTATCAACCAAGCAGTAGGTGACATTTGAATGAACTATTCATAGTTAGATATTCTAAACAAATTTTTTGATACATAACATATTAAAATCTCACAACATAATTTTGTGAGCACTTGAACTCACAAATATCCACAAATCATACTACCTCCTTTTCCTAGAAATCATATTTTTCAAAAAGATAGTCTATAGGGATGAATCATAGTTTACTGTTCGCAAATTTAATTGAAATAATTCAAAATAAAGAGTTGTTGCTTTTTTATAAAAATTAGAAACTTTTATCAAAATAAAGAGTAATCACTACTGTAAAAATGATCTTTAACGACAATTGATAGCTTAATTGACGCTAAATATGAACTTTAGAGACAATTGATACTCTATGTAAATATCCCTAAAGCTTAGAGCAACATTGAATCTAATGACTATAAATTATTGTCGGTTAAGGCTCTAGCACTCTTCGTTAATGCACATTTTTATTGTCGATTAATTTTTTTTTGTTATAGTTTATTTTGGACATTTGTTACTTTCAGGAAAAATTCATCTCTTATTATGTCCAAAGAGAAGAGATGAAGAAATATGACAAATTTCTTCACTTGCGACAAAAGAAGTGGGATAATTGTGTCTATAATAATATTCTAGGAAGATTGCAAAAACATACGAATTGTTTGTACCTAAGAAAACACAATCAAAATAATATACTAATTAGGGCAAGCAAGAGAGCAATGTACTTGGTTCTTTTAATAAACTTCATTATTGGTTCCATATTAGCTATCACATATTTATTCTAGTGTGCTATCAAATATAGCACAACCCACAAGCGATTTTCCGAAAAACTATATGAAAAAACTGTAGAAAGGGACAAAACAGAGGATAAATTTTCAATCATCCTCACTGGAATGTTTAACAGAGCTAAAAAAAGTCACCAAATAACAAATAGAAATCGCAAAACATCCATGAATCACTATGATTTACGGTAAAGATCAAGCTTCACGAAAACTGAGAAATGAAACACACTTTACATAAGTTTAATTAATGTACTTGAATTGAACTACCCTACAAAGAAAAAAACTACAGATAATTGTGGAAGAAACGAAAGTTTTTTGTTTACTAATATAAAAAAATATAATGAATTCAACTTTTTCAACAACATTATGAGTTGTGTAATGAGTGGTGCAAGATTAGTAATGTCCCATTGAAATCAAAATAAATTTTCTTTTACTATACGAAGAAACCAGAAAAAAAGGGCAAAAGAGAAGATCAAGTTTCAGTCATCTTTACTAAAACTTTAAACAGAGTTAAAAAAATTCACTATAATAGCAAAATTTATTGTAATAATTATATGAATCACTATGATTTATTGTAAAGATTAAGCTCCATCAAATAGGAGACTGAAAACTTTGGGGAATGAAACAAACTTCATAAGATGCTTAATTAATGTATTTGAATTTGACTATCCTACAACGGAAAAATAAATAAATAATAGTGGTATGAAATCCCTCTATTTATAGAAAACAAAGGGAAGTGTGCATAAATTCTTATTTTGCTTTATCGTAAAGTTCACAACTCCTTGGAAAAGTTACAACCCTTTGAAAAGGTCACAACCTTTAATAAAAGTCACAATTTTTCATAAAAGTCACAACTCTTCATATAAGTCACATCTTTTCAGAAAATTACAACATTTGATTTAAAAGTCGCAACTTGTTATAAAAGTCACAACTATTCATGAAAAGGGAAGGCTAGTTTTGGAAATAAATAAATTAAAAGGGAATTTTGATTTGCGAAAGTAGAAGAAGGAGATCAGAGTTTTTGTTGTTTAAATATGAGAGGAAATCCCTCTATTTTATAGAAAACAAAGGGTAGTGTGAACAAACGTTTATTGTGTCTTATAAAATAGGTTACAACTATTCTGAAAAGTTGCAACTCTTCAGAAAGTTCACAACCTTTCATAAAAGTCACAATTTTTCATTAAGTCACAACTCTTCATTATATAAATTTGTTTAAAAGTCACAACTTTTCATAAAAGTCACAACTCTTCATTAAAGTCACAACTTTTCATTAAAGTCACAGCTTTTCATGAAAGTCACAACTTTTGATAAATGTCGCAACTTTCCATTTAAGTCACAAATTTTCATAAAAGTCACATCATTTCATGAAAGAAGAATACTAGTTTTGGAAATAAATAAATTTTAAATGAAATCCTTGTTTGTGGTCATGTCATGTAGGTGTTCCTAAGGTTCTCTTTTATATAAATATATGATATGATATGATATAATAGTTTTAAACTCTTGAACACCCATTTTTAACTCATTATTCTCAAATTACCCAAATCAAAAGACCCAACTCCTTCTCCCTCCCAAAAATCTTCTCTCTTAAACCTCCATTGAAGAACATGGATAGACCTCAACAAAGACTTGAAGATGGGAGATTTTCACACAAAATTCACGGGGATTCTAAGGCTAAGGTATGAGAGTTCTTTAACAATTGATTATATAGCATCAAGGATCCCTTTTAAATGTGTTTTCCAACTTCCCCAAATTCTAGGTTTTCATCCAATTTGTGGGTCTTTTTCAAAAATGACTTCTTTGATACAAAATGGATTAATTATGATTGAATATGAATATTTAAGGATGAATTTAAGAATTTATTATGTTTTTGATCTAATCATATAAATACCCATAAATATTCCTCTATTCTTAACCCTAAATCTTAACTAGATTCGAATGACGATTGGAGGTTACGTAGTTTAGTATGTTCTTGTATAATTCATGATTGTATTGTTATATTATTGTATTATATGTATGAATATCAAGAAGTTAGGGTAAATTTTGAAGAAAGCCATTGAAGGCTAAGAATGAAGGTATTCAATTATATGTTCTCTATCTCTTGAGTTGATTATACACTTGTGGTGAAAACTATTACATTTTGTGTAGTCATACGTTGGTTGGTTTGATCCACTTATGGTGGAGGTGCTACTTGGTAGTATAACATATAGTATTGTGATGATGTCCTTTTTTCCTACAACCCTTATATGGCTATGTATTATATCTTGTGAGTAAGGGTGATGTATTATGAACATGGGGAGATGTATATGTTGAGTTGGATGCTATGGTGGAAGGTACCTACGCATATAATCCCCTATATGTATGATTGTATGACTCTATACATATCTTGAATGACTTACTTGAATGGTGAATGTATTGATGCTTATTGAAATGAACATTAGATATCTTGACCTATATGACATAAGATCCTTGAAATAAATACATGTGAATTATGCATTGGGTTGGTTATAATGGACATGTGAGGTGATCCCTTTTGAAGAGAAGTGCCTAAAATGATAATGTTGTTGTTGTGATGCATTATAAGGGAAATTATGCGTACACACACTACATGCATAAATATGGATATGATATATCTAAGTTGTTACTTGAAAGGGTAATTCTGATATTATATGCACCTTTACACAATACTATGCATGACATGTAAATTATTATGATGATATGAACATTTAAGGTGATATAATGATGAGCATGTTGTTGAGTGGAATTGAAGGTAATTCTTATGTTCAATACATGGCTATGTTATGAAGTAATATTCTAACATGATGTTGGTTTTGATGAAAGAACATTCTCATCATATAACCTATGAGCTATGTGCATGTTACATTAGGGGTTAATCCCCTAAGACCTATGTTGTGAATTAATGTTTTAAAAAGACTTAAATACAGTTCAAAAGGGAATCTAGCTTAGAACGAAGTGAACTTGACAATGAGAGGTGTTCCTTCACAAAGGATGGAAGGTTCACCCAATGATCTCATTAGGTGGATATTACAATTCTAATTAGCATAAAGAGGGTTTCTATTAACAACCTCCTAGTTCCTTAACTATGTGCCCATATAGGAATCTTAGCTAGTTGATCCACCTAGATGCTATTACGAATGTTTATGTCTTACCTTGGCAAGTAGGAAACCCTCCTTTCGGTGTGAGGGGTTGACATCGAATTCCACGTAGCTCGCATGGTCTATGTCGGTTATTGCAAAGTTTCCCGAATGTTCAAAAGAATGAATGAAAGTAATAAGACGAACAATGACTAGGACTACTTAAGGGATGCTACTTAGTGTGGGTAAGAGTTTGGGACTTTACCTATACATTGCACAAGTGGGTCTTGAGAGAGGTTCTTGGGTGGGTTCTTGAGGTATACATGTTATGAATGGTATTATGATGTTGGTATCCCTTGTTAGGAAAGAATTTTGTATTACTATTATGAATGATGTTGGTTTCACTTGTTATAATGGTGTATGAAATAAATGATCATGCTTATGACTTCTGGATATGTTTGCTTAGTATATATGGGGTTATGGGACTTCACATGTACATTGCATAATTGAACTTGTGAATGGGTTATTGGGATGGTTTCTTATGATGTGAACTATATGAAGCATGATTAAGATATGTGTTATGAAGGTGTTGCATGAACTATGACTAATGACTTCTTAAAGTATCCATAGTCTTAGTTACATTCTATCATGAGGTTTGTGAATGATGCATACTTTAAATGAATTAGCTTTATGGTTGTCTTTCCTTCATATGGACTAATGTTTATGATTTATATCTTCTTATACATGATGGTTATAAATTAGTAAAGTATAAGATATGGATGATGATTGGATTTCTTATGTGTTAGTATGAACTTATGTTAAGTATGATCATGGTGGCGTAAAGGTGGTACTTAGTGTAGGTAGGACTATGGACCCTACCTATTCATTGCACAAGTAGAAGCTTATGGTTAATCATGTGGGTGTCTTACTATGATGTTGTGAACTTCATATTTTAATTTGCATATGTATTATATATTTTACTATATTATATGTGCACTATGTCTATGTTAGGAGATTATGCATTGGTGATGTTCTTACCCTTGTGGTTTATGGTCTATATATGAGATATGTGTGACTTATTTTCTCCAACTTCTTTAAAATAATGATGTTCAAAATACATAAAAAATGGTTTAAAGTAAATGTCCCTTTTAAAGCATGTTTCAATGGTTTTTATATATGGCTTCCATACTTAGTGCTTTTGTTGTAATCCCTTCTTCTACATTCTTACAAAGTGTAGGGTTTGGAGAGTTGATTTGAAGATAGGTTTCTAAGGAGCTCGGGAATGAGGACTTGGGGAATCCTTATAGTTTCGATGATAAACATACTATGTCCACTTATGTCTTTATTTTTTGTGTTTTTAGATTATGTAAGGGTTGTGTGCCTATGTTGTATTAAAATGAAGTTAAAGTCCAAATCATATATATATGGTTTTTGAGCCATAGAATCATGGATACTCTTTAATTTATAAAGTATTATTTTGTTAAAGAACGTTTTTAAATTTTCTGCTATTTTCATACGCTCTAATGTTCATGAAATGATAATGGATTGTATAAGAACTCTTCGAGGTCGAGTATGTCGTGTTATGCCTAGGGGGTGTTCACAGGTCGTGACAATATTTGTCCTCGAATGAAGACTAATTAACTTTAAATAGAGGGGAAAAACAGCAAGCCCTAACACTAAGTATTGGAAATTGAAATATGTCTGAACTAAGTTCCAAGGACATTCAAACACGCTGAAAATGCAAGTATAATTGAAGGAACAAGATACTAAGACTGAATGTATGCATTTATGGATGAAAAAATTAGAGAGGAACTATTACCTCAAGCTGGAATGAAATAGGAAAGAAATAGATGGGGATAGTTGGCCTTTATGTCTTATTCCACATCCCGAGTAGATCCCTTGACGGACTAACTCCTCTACAAAACCTTGAGTGAAGCGACTTCCTTGTTTCTCAACCTTCTGACCTGCCGATTAAGAATCTCAACGGGCACATCCTTATAAGTGAGACTATCATTCACTTCCACATTTTTCAATGGTACTATGGATGGTGGATCCCCTATACACTTCCTCAACAAAGAAAATGTGAATGACCGGATGCATTGCTGCTATTTTTTCGCAACTCTAACTCATAATCCACTTCACAAATTCTTTTCAAAATCTTATAATGGCCTACAAATCTAAGTCTGACCTTTTATTTCATTCCAAATCTCATTACCCTTCATAGGTGACACTTTCAGGAAAACCCAATCATCAATTTGGAACTCCAAATCCCTTCTCCTTATATCTCCATAGGACTTCTGGTGAGTCTGGTTTGTCATAATTCTATCCCTGATGAGCTGACTTCTCCATGTCACTGAATCTTTCCCTATCAAGGATACTTAACCTACATGAAAGCAACCAATTAGAGATCATCCCAACTACCCTTATAATGTCTCATAAGGGTCCATAAGAATTCTTTAATGGTAGTTATTATTGTCGGCAAACTTTATAAGAGGAAGGTGATCATACCAACTACCCTTGAATTCTATCATGAAAGCTCTCAACATTTCCTTGAAGGTATGAATGGTACGTTCTACCTGACAATCCGTTTGTGCATGAAATGATCTGTTGAGATTAACCTGATTACCATGACCCTTCTAGAATAAATTCAAGATATGAGAGGTAAAATGGGGACATCTATCGAAGATGATAGACAAAGGAACAAAATGCAACGACTATCTCATTAATCTAAAACATGGCGTAGTTCTCCGCCGAATTTGTAGTCTTGTTAGGCAAAAAGTGAGCGGACATAGTAACTCTCACCAAAATGGTGTCATGTTGTTTGCGAGTACGAGATGAACCTGTAATGAAGTACATGTTGATCACTTCCCATTTCCATTTAGGAATGTTGATCCCTTGAGTAATACCTCTTAGTTTTTTTATGTTCTTCTTTCACCTGCTGACAATTAGGACACTTAGCCACATAATCTACTTCCCTTTTCATGTCATTCCACCAAAAGACTTCACGCAAATCACACTATATCTTAGTGTCACCTGGATGAATAAAATACCTAGAGTTATGGTCTTCTGCAAGGATCTGTTGTCTCAAATCACCCACCTTAGGAGCATAATATGACCCTAGTAGCTTTGCAGACTATCTTCCCCTTGGGAGAAACCTTAGATCTCTGCTGATGAACATCCCCTTCAGTTGAAGCAATATAGGGCTAGTGTGTTGTTTTTCTATAGCCTCCGCTATCAATGAAGATTCTAACCAATTCTAGACTACCAAACAACCATGTGATATGCTTATAAGGAAAACTCCAAAACGAGCAAGTTGGTGAACATCTTTCGCTAGTTCTTTCCTTTCTTCCTCAACATGTTCTACACTACCCATAGATAGTCTTTTAATAGCATATACTACTATATTAGCCTTACGAGGATCAAAAAACACATTCATATCATAGCCTTTGAGTAAGTCAAGCTCTCTTCTTTGGTGAAGATTCAACTCTTTCTGAGTGAACACATACGGAAGGTTGTCATTGTCTGCGAACATCTCTACGTGAACACTATACAAGTAATGTCTCAAGATCTTTAATGCAAATACTACTGCTGAAAGCTCGAGGTCATGATTCAGATAGTTTTTCTCATGCACCTTAAGTCGTCTAGAAACATATGTTATAACCTCACCTCGATGCATTAACACACAGTCGAGGTCGACTCTAGATACATCACAATAGATATGATAATTGTATGTCCCCTCTGTTACTGTCAAAAGTGAGTTGTAGGCAACATAGTTTTCACTTTTTAGAAACGCTTCGCACAATCATCTGGCCATTGTAAGTTAACATTTTTGTGAATCAACATAGTCAATGGAGAAGCTATAGATGAACATTCTTCCATGAACCTTTTGTAATAACAAGAAAAACCTAAGAAACTTCTTATATGTGTAGGAGAGGTTGGTCTAGGCCATTGTTTCACTACCTTTATTTTGTTAGGATCCTCTCAAATCCCTTTTCTAGATACTATATACCCAAGGAAAGAAACAAATTGCAACCAAAACTCACATTTGCTAAACTAAGCAAATAACAGGTGATCTATGAGAATTTGGAAGACAACCCTCAAATGAGTCTCATGTTCTTCCTCATTCCTAGCGTAAATGAGAATATCATCGATAAAGAAGATAACAAACAAGACGAAATACTGCTTGAACACCCTTTTCATCAAATCCATGAAAGATGCAAGAGCGTTGGTTTGTCCAAATGACATAACTACAAATTCATAACCTGGAGGTTGTTTTGGGAAAGTCACTATCTCTAATACATAGCTGATGATAACTGAATATGGGGTCTATCATTGAGAAAGGACTATCCCCCATAAGTTAGTCCAACAATCCATCAATACTAGGGATAGAATACTTATTATTTCTTGAGACTTTTTTAACTACTGATAGTCAATGCACATCCTAAGAGAACCATCTTTATTTTTCACGAAAATCAATGTTGCAACCCATAGAGAAATACTAGGTATGATGAACCCCTTATCTAAAAGGTTTTTAAACTGCTCTTTTCATTCCTTAAGCTTAGATGGAGCCCTTTTATAAGGAGGAATAGAAAAAGGTTGGGTATCTAGAATGAGATCAATTCTGAAGTCAACTTCTCTTTTTAGAAGGAACTCCGAAAAGATCATATGGAAATAATTCGGGGAACTTATTTACTACTAAAGTTGACTCAAGAGTTGGTGCTTCCAAGCTTGAATCCTTAACGCAAACTAGATGATAGAGATACTATGTACCGTGGTTTCACGGTACTTTCAATGCTTTTTCCTTATGATTGGTGTGAGTCTAGAGCCTTTTTGTAGCAATTTTAATATGCTTTATCTTTGCTTTGCAGAAAAGCTGTCCAAAACCAAAACATGTGGAGATTTAGTGTAGAGGTGACCCACGAAGGCCATCGACGGTCCGTCGTCTCATCGACGGACTATAGATGGTGACCGTCGATTGAAGGTTCAGGCATCTGGAAGCCACTCGGGGAAATCTGACCAAGTGTGGGGCTACTGAAGGATCGACGGTCCGTCGATTAATCGATGGACCATCCTGTTAAATCGTTGATCTGATTAGAGAATGTCCCAGTACCCGATGTTCAAGAAAAGCTAAATATGGAACGACGAGAAGCATCGACGGATCGTAGGTTAATCGATAGACCGTGTTGTTGATCCGTCGATTGGATCAGAGAAGATTCTAGTTGAAGGCTAAAAAAGATGCTAAGTCTAGACTTACGGAGACAGTCGACGGTCCATCGTTTCATCGACAGATCGTTTGTGGGGGTCGGCGATTGAAGCCGCGTTTTTTGGACAACTTTCCTTATTTGAATTCCTTTTCTTTTAGGACAATGTTTTTTTATAAATAAGGTGTAAAACCTCGTTTTTGGGGTTGGATTCTATTACTACTTTCTTAGTTTTGTTCTTGGAGATTTGTTTTTGCAACTTGGGCATTAATTCAAATTTCTGTATTTGGTTTTCAAGATATTTTTGTGGTTTCAAGTTGAGTTTCTGGATTTTGTTCGAATTTATCAAATTAAGTTCATGATTTATTGTTTATCAACTATGAATTGTGTTCTTCTATGCATGGATAACTAAATCCACAACTAGGGTTGTGGGAACCATGGGTGATTAACAAATAAAAACAATTCGCAAATAGGTTATTGCATGCATTGATAATTCATTAACTTCGAAGTCTTTTTAACGAGTGCACACGTTAGAACTCGCCTTATTTCTATTTTTCGGACCAAGGGAATAGTTAATAGGAAAAGAATTATCAAAATACATTTAGTGGGATACTATCTAATAGGCTAGTTTTGATTGGTGCGAAGTAATAACTAAGTCGTATATCGAATATGATGATTAATATGAAGTAAAGATAAGGGTTAGTAACTTAGACACACGTAGCCGGACCAAGGTACGGGGTGAAACTCTCTAAATTTTGGACCAAGGATTTAGAGATACCTAACTTATCACTTTCCATGCAAAACACTAGGTAAGAATTGTTATAGCTAGGATTGTGGTGTTATGAACCTATGGGGAACACTTACTCCCTAGTTTCTCTCACAACTTGATAAATACTAAAGATTCACTCCTCTTACTTGCTCGACTTAGAAATATTACAATACTTTTGTCTCACAAAAAAAAAAACCTTTAATTACCTATTTTTGGAAAGGACTTGACTAAATAGAAGTGTATATTGAAATTAAGTCTATACTACTTTTCTCATGGGATTGACCCTAACCCACTAGTTGGGTTCTTTACTTGATACAACCGCTTAAACTTCTTTAGGGAGGTGTAATTAGAGTGTATCAAATTTTGGCACTGCTGCCGGGTAAAGTGGCTTTTAGATTAACTTTAATAACATTATTGAATTTTAGGCAACAATTTCCTAATTTTACTTTCTCTTTTCTTTTTGTTTCTCTCAGGTCTAGCTCTAGTGTATGCCAAGTACACGGAGCCGAGGGGAACAACACTTGCATTTGATCCTAAACTTAACCGGACACTCCGAAGAATAAATAATCAACAGAACCCAGCTAATCTAGGTGATGGGATCAATCGTCAACCTCCTCCACTAGTTGATGCTCACAACCAAGTGGTTGTGGAAAACCCAATTGATGATGCTTTGAGGATGCAACCTCCCGTCCCACTCCCTCAAGAGTTCTATAGAGGCAACATTAACATCACTGATTCTGATGGGCCTCTTGTCCTACCTCATCCACCACAGGATTACACATTCGTGGTAACTAGTAGCTTGATGCAGATGCTCACAGCAAGGGGTTTGTTTTCAGGGATACCATCTGAGGATCCACAGGCTCACATCGCCAAACTGAGGTCGGTGTGCAAGATTTGTGTAGAGAGGCCAGACTTGGATATGAACGTCATCGGGTTGAGAGTGTTCCCTCTATCACTGATGGGAGAGGCCGCGATATGGTTTACTGAGTTGCCCTATAGTTCTATCTATACTTGGGATCAGTTGAGGGATTTGTTCATCGCACGGTACTACCCGATGTCCAAAAAGCTCAACCATAAAGATAGAGTGAATAACTTTGTGGCACTACCCGGGGAGTCTGTGAGTAGCTCTGGGATAGTGCACATATGCAGAGATCGCAGAGAAGTTGGGGAAAATATCTCACAACAATAAAGCTTGTATCACTAGAAAGTCGGACATTGGGAGAAACACATTTGAAGTGCAAGCTACAAACAATCTGGCCGCAGATGAGATCTGTGAAGAGATGGCTCAAATGAGAACTGAGCTCGGGTTAGTATTGAAACATGTCACTGGAGGTGCAGAGAAGGAAAATGTGATGAATTATTTGACTAAACCACCACCGCCAGTGGATGACTACTACTATGAAGAGGATACTTATGCAGTGAATGAGCAGATGAGGGTTTCCAACCAAACGCCCAAGGCTCCAATCAGGAAAATTGGCGCCAAGGTCAAGGAAATCAAGGTAGGAACTATGGGAATTACAACAGAGAGGGCCATTATGTTCGAAATGGAAACTACAACCGCGACAATAACTTTAACCCGGGTAACTATGGTAACAGAAATGATCGAAGTGGGACCTATGTTCCGCCTCAAAATTTAGAAGTTGCTCCTAGAGATGGTGGAGGTAGTATGGCGCGAGTTGAAGATATGTTGTAGAAGATGATGATGAGTTTTGATGTTAGTGATGAGCACGCCAAGGAATTGAGAGGTGATTTGGCTAATATCGGGCAAAAGGTGGATGGACATGCGGTCTCTATCAAGCATCTTGAGTTACAAATGGCCCAATTGTCTACTACTGTGAACCCACATCAACCAGGCACTCTTCCAAGCAACACCATTCAAAACCTGAAAAATGATGGACATTGCATGACAATCACTACTCGATGAGGTAAGTAAACCATTGATCCACCTATGCCGTCTCTAGTAGAACAAGAGGTGATAAATGATGAAGATGTAGTTGGAACTAGTGGTGAATTGGTGGACAAAACAGTGAAAGAAGCAGAGGTACCCCAAAAAGTGATCCCCATTTCTAGACCACCACCACTATTCCTTCAGAGAGTGGTGAAGAAGACTGAGGATGGTAAATACCAGCGTTTTATCACTATGTTGAAACAGATTTCCATCAATTTCCCTTTGATAGAAGCTTTGGAGAAAATGCCCCGTTATGCCATGTTCATGAAGGTTATGGTTACAAAGAAGAGATCGATAAGTTTTGAGGATGATGATCGAATGCAAAATTGTACTGCTATTTCTACGAGGTCTCTTGTGCAGAAGAAGAAAGATCCGGGAGCTTTCACTATTCCATGTACCATCGGGTTATTACACTTTGCTAAAGCACTATGTTATCTAGGTGCAAGCATTAATCTCATGCCTCTCTCCATTTATAATAAATTGGGTTTGGTGACCCAAAGCCCACTGCAATGCGACTACTGATGGCCGACCGAACAGTGAAGAGGCCCATTGGGATACTCCATGATGTGCTCGTGAAGGTGGAGTCATTTATATTTCTAGCGAAATTATTGATTATTGACTGTGAGGTGGACTTTGAGGTCCTCATTATTCTTGGGAGGTCATTCTTTGCTGTTGTTCGCGCCATGGTTGATATGGACAAAGGGCAGATGAATTTTAGGTTGAACAATAAAGAAGCAACTTTTAGCATTTGTAGGTCCATAGAGCAGTTTGGTGAGCTCCAAACGGTATTTGTTATCTCCTACAGGGTTGAGAGTACATCTGAGGTACAAATTGAAGAGCGCCTTGTTGTTGAGGCACTAGCGCCAGTGATCATGAATTTTGAGAGCGATGGTATTGAAGAGTATGGGTCTTTTGTTGTGGAACTTGAACGAGGCGAATATCGGTTCAAACCAAAGAAATTAGAGTTATATATGAAGCATCGCGAGTCTCTACCCGCGAAACCATCTATTGAGGAGGCCCCAAAATTAGAGCTTAAGGCTTTACCACCTCATCTGAGGTATGTATTCTTGGGAAGAGATGACACTTTGACGGTAATCATTGCATCGGGTTTGAATGTGCAACAAGTAGAGTGATTGTTGGAAGTTTTGAAGAGGTTCAAAAAAGGCATTGGTTGGACTATTGCGGACATGATTGGGATCCCTCCCGGTATTTGTTCACACAAAATCCAACTCATGCCCGATCACAAGCCAAGTATCGAGCACTACAGACGATTGAATTCACCCATGCAAGAGGTAGTAAAGAAGGAGATTATTAAGTGGTTGTATGTCAGAGTCATATATCCTATTGCAGATAGTAGTTGGGTATGCCTTGTTCAGTGTGTGCCCAAAAAAGGGGGAATAAAAGTAGTGCCCAATGAGAGGAAGGATCTTGTTCCAATAAGGTTAATGAATGGATGGAGAGTTTGTATGGATTACCGGAAATTGAATGCATGGACTGAGAAGGAACATTTCCCGATGCCCTTCATGGATCAGATGTTAGATAGACTCACAGGAAAATGATGGTATTGTTTTCTTGATGGCTATTAGGGGTACAACCAAATCTCTATTGCCTCGGAGGATCAAGAGAAGAACACCTTTACTTTCCCTTATGGGACGTTCGCATTCAAGAGGATGCCTTTTGGGTTGTGTAATGCACCGTCCACTTTTCAGAGATGTATGATGTCGATATTCTCTGATATGGTGGAGGTAACTATTGAGGTGTTTATGGATGACTTTTCAATTGTTGGCGACTCATTTGATCGATGTTTGAGTCACTTGGTTAAGGTTCTCAAAAGATGTAAAGATTGCAATCTTGTACAAATTAAGAAAAATTTCACGTTATGGTGAAAGAAGGTATAGTATTGGGCCATCGCATCTTAGAGAAGGGGATAGAGGTTGATCGAGCAAAAGTTGAGGTTATAAAGAGACTTCCCTCACCCATCTCTATAAAAGGTGTGAGAAGTTTTCTGGGTCATGCGGGCTTCTACCGGAGGTTTATTAAGGATTTCTCAAAAATTGCACATCCTCTGTGCAAGTTACTTGAGAAGGAATGTAAATTCTATTTTGATGAATACTGTCTGAAGGAGTTTGGAGAATTGAAGGAGAAGTTGGTGTCTGCACCCATAATTATTTCCCAGATTGGAGCAAGCCATTTGAGGTGATGTGTGATGCTAGTGGGGTTGCTTTTGATGTGGTATTGGGGCAAAGAAGGGATAAAATCCTTCACCCCATCTATTATGCAAATAAGTCCCTAAATGAAGCATAAAAGAACTACACTGTGAAATAATAGGAGCCCCTTGTGGTGGTATTTGCTTTCAAATAATTTCGCTCTTAATTGCTTGGCACGAGAGTCATAGTGCATACTGACCACTCCGCTTTGAAGTATTTGATGTCAAAGAAGGATGTGAAACTAAGGTTTATTAGATGGGTGCTACTACTGCAAGAGTTTGATTTTAAGGTGAACGATGGAAAAGGGACTGAAAATCAAGTTGCCGATCACTTGTCCAGACTGGAGGATGAACCTATGCGAGAGTTGGGTGAAAAGGCTGAAATTGATGATACCTTTCCTAATGAGCATGTATTGGCCGCTTCTCATGATTTGATCACATGGTTCGCCGATTTTGAAAATTATCTGGCTAGTGAGATAGTCCCATCGTACTTCTCCTTCCATCAAAGGAAGAAATTCATGAATGATGTGAAAAAATCCTTTTGGGATGAGACTTAATTATACCGGAGTTGTTCTGATGGGCTTATTCGTTGTTGTGTGCCAGAACTGGAGATGCTAAGTGTTTTAGAGGTATGTCACTCCTCACCTATGGGTGGGCATCATAGTGGTATCCGGACTACCCACAAGCTTTTGCAGTGTGGGTTCTATTGGCCAACAATTCACCAAGATGCTCATGAGTTCGCCAAGTCATTTGATAGGTGACAAAGAGATGGAGGAATTTCGAAGAGGCAAGAGCTCCCTTTAAATCCCATTCTAGTGATTGAGTTGTTTGATGTATGGGGCATTGATTTTATGGGCCCGTTTGTTTTCTCATGGGATGAAATATATACTTGTGGCGGTGGACTATGTGTGAAAATGGGTGGAAGACATAGGACTTGCCAACAATGAAGGGAAGAGTGTCACCGCGTTCTTGATAAAGAACATCTTCTCCTGATTTGGCACACCTAGGGCTATTATTAGTGATGGGGGATCTCACTTTTGCAACAAGTTGTTAAAAGGGCCATTGGAGAAGTATGGGGTTCGCCACAATGTAGCCACTCCATACCATCCATAGACTAGTGGGCAAGTTGAGGTGTCCAACAGAGAGATCAAGCAGATCCTGTCGAAAACGGTGAATGCTAATAGAATGAATTGGTCAAGGAGGCTTGATGATGCTCTTTGGGCCTACCTGACTGCATACAAGACCCCCATAGGTATGTCTCCATACCAACTTTTATATGGAAAGGTTTGTCACTTACCAGTTGAGTTAGAGCACAAGGCCATGTGGGCGATAAAGAAACTGAAGATGGATTGGAACGAAGCAGTGGAATAGAGACTTAACTGGTTGAATGAGCTTGATGAGTTTCGCCTAAAAGAATATGAAAGTTCAGCCATCTACAAAGAGAAGATGAATAAGTACCATGACTAAAATATTGAAAAGGGAGAATTTAAGGTTAGGGAGTTGGTGTTTCTATTCAACTCTAGTCTACGCTTGTTTCCGGGCAAGCTCAAGTCCAAGTGGACTGGGTCATCCTTATAAATAAAGTGTTCTCACATGGAGCGGTTGAATTGGAGAACAAGGAAGGTGCAAGGTTCACGGTCAATGGGCAAAGAATCAAGATCTATCTAGGGCATGCGGAGAGTGTCCATGAAGTGGTTAAAGCATATCGCCTTGATGAAGTTTGAGTAATCAAGGATCTTGAGTCGTGCTGCGACGTTAAATCAAGCACTTCTTGGGAGGAAACCTAAGGTGTATCCTCTAGCCAACAATAGGTTTTTCTTTTCTTTGTAGGAATAGTGGCATTCTCTTATTTCGTTTTTGTTTTACTCATCTTCATGAATTATTTTTTAGCGTGTTGGTTAGGGAGTAGTTTAGGGTCCATGTCTCAAAAGTTTCCAGAAAAAACACAAAAAGAATAGCTTTAATGGGTGTTCTATGTGCAGGGACCAAACCCAAGAATTCTACAAAAATTGGTCTGGTGCACAGATCTACGTACCAATCGACGGGCCATCGTTCAATCGACGGACCGTTGATGCTGTCCGTAGATCCCAGGCATGTCTTGAAATTTTGTCAATGTCTGTGGTGCAATCGATGTTCCAGTCGACGGTCTGTCGAATGACTCACGGACCGTCGACGGGGTATCGTTAGTTCAAAAAAAAAAGTAAAAAAAACTAGTGACCCGACCCGACCCGACCGGCTGTATTAAAATAAAACTATTCAGTTACCCTCCAAAGATCTTTTCAAATTCTCCCCAACCGCTTCCCTCCCCTTATTTCCTTCTTTTCCCATTAACTCCCCATATCTCTCCCTCTGATTTTCTTCACAATCCCCAAAACTCCCCACTCCCAACAATCCCAAAACCCTACCTTCCCTAGATTCTAATCCTTCTCCCTTGTTTTCTCTGGTCGGTGTTCGAAGACAAGCACGTAGGTTGGTTGTTGTGAATATCACCCATCCAATCACTCCACTACTGATCTCAGGTATTTCAATTCTCTTGGGTTAATGAATTCTTGTTCATTTGCGGTTGGAAACGAAAAATTTATATGTGGGTCTTGACTTAGGGACTGAAATTGCATGTTAACTAGTTAATCATGGGTACTATGTCCCTTGGAATGATAGAAAGTGAATGGGTTGGGGGTGTAATCAGTGTAAAAACAAAATGAGTGTTGACATTCCGACATAGGGTTTAATAGCATCATAGAATCCGAGATTGAAAATAGCAAAATCGAAACCCTAAGGATGACGAATTGGTTTTGTACTTGTTGTTAAGTGTTGGGTGAACTGATGATTTGCTGAAAATTGTCAAAATGTGTTTTTAAAACAAGCTTTGCAACCTGTCTCTGACCAAGAGTACGAGACCCCGTCTACAGACCATCGGCTGATCGACGGACCATCGATGGGGTTCGTCGATGATTATACTTTAAAATGCTGAACTCTGAGACGACGGAAGTGGACTACGGTCCATCGATTGATCGACGGGCCGTTCTGCATGTCCGTCGTTTCCAACTGAAACCCTGATTTGTGAGAGATTAAAAATATTTCTAAGTGTCAAACGACGGAAATGGACTACGATTCATCGATTGATTGACAAGCCGTTCTCCATGTCCATCGTTTCCAACTGAGAAGTCTGTTGAATGAAGTCTTAAAATTTTGCCTAAGTGTCCACCGACAGACACTATCAATGGACCGTCGTTTGATCGACGGGCCGTTGATAGTGCCCGTCAACCAGTACTGCAATTCTGCACTGTACTGTGTTGTGTGTTTAAGATTTCTGCTTTGAGTGTTTTGTTTGTATGACATGATTGGTGTGAGACTAACAAAGTATTTTC
Organism: Solanum lycopersicoides; assembly: GCA_022817965.1. Classification (NCBI taxonomy): domain Eukaryota; kingdom Viridiplantae; phylum Streptophyta; class Magnoliopsida; order Solanales; family Solanaceae; genus Solanum; species Solanum lycopersicoides. The sequence continues at coordinate 5,179,225 of JAJJBR010002323.1, forward strand.
CAGGTAAATATGGCCCCCAAACCAGACATCGTCTACTCCAAAGGCAAGTCCAAGTCCGTGGCACCATCCCGTCGGATGATTGGCACGTCCGACGATGAGCGGGATCCTGAATACGTTCCCCCAGGCACCCTGACCCCGACACCAGCTGCTAGAGCCACTCGGGGTACCCCCAAAAAGGTTGCATCCGGTGTAGTCACTGCCTCCCAGTCTGATGAGGAGCGCACACTGACCGGAACACCGTCTGTGTGTGCCTTGGTTTATGATGGAGCGTCTGGCTCCAGAGAGACTTCAGGTTCAGAGTCGGCCCACTCTACATGGTCGAATAAGGCCAATGCCTCCGGTTCCAGATCACTTGGAGCCACTAACCAAGGGGTACCTGCCCGCCATGCCTCGTCTCATGAGGCCCACAGTTTGGAGTTTGCTCCGGCACCCCAAAATGATGTCCCTGCACCGGTTCTGAATGAGCCAAAACGGTGGTGCGTAGATCGCTAGTATCAAGTGTATAGGGATGCGAAGCTGCTGAATGATAAGGAGGTGATGACTCGGTTGGTGAGAGTCAAGCAGAGAGTTCTTACACGGATCCTGAACACATTCATTGATGTGCATGGATTGTTTACCCGCCACAGGCTCGAGTGGATGGCTAGGAGTGTTGGGTAATACAGTGAGGAGATTGTACGAGAGTTCTATGCATCATACATGGAGAATCTCAGAGGTGCTTTGGACAGGCAAGCGAAACCTGCCAAACACGACCCACTCACTGAGGTATTAGTTAGAGGCTGCCGGTGGACATTTCTCCCATTACCATCCGCCGCTTTCTGTACTGCGCGCCTACTGGTACTACGTGGGATCCCCTTACTCTGGAGTTTGATTACAGGTGGGGTTTGGTTAAGAGTGGCCAATTTAAGAGGACCAGAGAGCAGAGAGAGTCCACCAAGAGGTGGTTTGCACAACATCTGTCTGTTGATGGTGAGGGAGCAGACTGGGTATTAAAGCCCAGAGGTCTTATCAAGAAAGCCAACTTCACCTTCGCAGCAAAGTTCTTCTGGTTTTTAGTCCGCCACCGCTTATCCCCCACGGCAGCAGATAACATCCTTACTTGGGATAGAGCGGTCATGGTAGCAACACTGGTAGCTGGGTTTGAGATCAACTTCGTGAAGTTGTTGATTTCCGTGATACATGAGAGGGCTTTTAAGACCTCTACTACTTACCCGTTTGCATGTATGATTTTTTAGTTATGTAGGGATGCTGGAGTGCCCATTTGGAAATGTGATGTTCTCCATACACCGACCGGGACTGTAGATATAGGTCTCATCAGGGATGAGGCCAACGTGGCAGCACAACGAAGAGGGTCCAGAGTTGATTTGCAACCGCTGAGTGAGAACTTGGCGGATACAGTATATTTATCCCAAGGGGCTGATCCAGCCACTTTAGAGACATTTATACCACCACGGTCGAGTCTGCCCCTGGCACTAGTAGGGCACCTAGTTCCTCCCAGTCTACTCCTCCATCAGCAGCACTGGTCCCGATAGCTAGGGTCCAGAAGTTAGAGGCCTAGATGGCCACCTTGTTGTATCATATCTAGCCTTGGATGCATAAATCAATTGCCGAGGTGGAGCACCAGATTGATAAAAAGGTGTCTCAGAAGACAGAGCGGAAGATTCAGGCGGTCCACCAGCGCCTAGATGCATTTGAGCTCCGAGTTATAGCACGTCGAGACCCCTCTATTGACCTAACTATTCTTCAGGAGGTTGTGGCGAGTCTGCGAGCAGATATTGACAGCATACTGGAGATGAGGGGACCCGAGCCCTAGACTGCACCAGTCAAGATAGTCGAGGATACAGTGTTTTCTGCACTATTCACTACCACCGCCTGAGCTACGTGAGCGTGTCAAGAGGAACCGTTCTAGCCGCACCACTGAGGGTGAGGATGCTCGTGCAAGGAAGAAGGAGCTGTTGGATCTTGAGGCTGCGAGGAGAGCCTGTGCGATTGATGAGGAGACTCGTCAGATGAGGGCTCGAGAGTTAGCTGTTGGGGCATCCAGTTCCAGACTTGAGGCTATTGAGAGGAGCACCACAGAGGGTGCGGAGATTGCTGTGTGCACCACTATGGGTGTTCCTACTAGAGAGGTTGTGAGTTCCAGGAAACCGGACCCGCCTTCTTGTTGATCATCAGTGTTATACGCCTCAGGTTTGCTTCACCTACCACCCTGTCTTTAGATTTACTATGCATTGGGGACAACTGCATGCTTTTTTGTTTGGGGGTGGGGTAAATGGAAAGTGAGTGTTAGGGTGAAGTCTGAGTAGCCCAACTCACTATCCTCTCTTGGTGGTTTTCTTACCTGTGTTCTTTTGCCCCAAGAGCCTGATTGCTTTACTGTTGAACCGACATGTGTCGTAACTTGTACAAAGTATGAAAGTGAAATATGAATCATGATGGCTAAACATGAATGAGATCCCGTTCTAAGAAAATGCTTGCATGAATAGGTATAATGAATGTTGAACGTGTTGTCTCTAATCATGACATAAAGATGCACCCACTACATGACCCTCAATCGAACACTCAAACTAGGTGCTTGATAATCTGATAGGGTAACGAGGTGTCAAGAGAGTGAGGAAATTTGATTGTTCCACTGTTGGTAACTAGCTAGAACTTGCACAGTTTGTCCTACAGAAGGAATCTTTGTTAGACAATTAGGAAATAATCATAGGCCCTTGTTCAAATTAGAAAACATTTAGCCAAAAGTAAAGCGAACAAAATGAAATCCTTTTTTGATCCAAATATTTTGAGACTATAATAGACCTTTCTTTTCTTCACCAACTCATTTTCCCTGGGTATAATGTGTTGGCCCTGGTCCCTCCTTGTACAGGTGCACTTCAACTTAGGCCAAAAGCATAAGTTGAGGGTGGCTAATGAAAAAACTGGCCTCGTCTTGGCCCTGACCCAACCTTGGGTAATGTGCACCTCGACTCATGGCAAAGCCATAAGTTGAGGGTGGTATTATGAGTGATGACCCGAAAAGTGGTTATGAAAAGAGCAATGTGGAAAAGAAAATATAGAGTGATCAAAAGAAGTGACTCAGTAAAATTTGATCAATTGAATGAACAAGAAAAAAAAATGAAAAATGGTGTTGAACAAAAAGAAGAAAGAGTCACTTCCACAAAGAACAAAGGAGAAAGCAAGGCAAAGATAAAAAGAAAAGAAAAAGTAGGGCATAATAGATAATGAAAGAGGTAGGACACTTAGTCGTAATGTCAAGGAGGGCAACAAGTCACTAAAATGTACCCATATGTACCATACCTGACCCTGAGCCTACGTTGCAAGCCAAGAAAGTCCTATCGTGATCCTAATAGTCTAATATGGTGAACTTAAGCAGTGAAAATAAGGGCAAGCCTATGGAGACAAGTACCAACTAGGTGTAAAGTTGTTTTGAGTGTGAGTGTTGAATAATGATCCTCATACTCAAGGTTAAAATCATTGTGCAAAAAAGGAGGATATCTTTTGAAGTGAGGGCACTAGTTGCAATATCGAAAAGTTGGCACCTTGGCGAGAGACAAAAGAGTAGAGGTGTCGGTGCATGGTGAGTCTGTGTCATGGTCTGATCCACATGAGTAAGCCTATCAAGCCTAAGAGTAAAAATATGCACTTAAGCAACGGTAAAGTTGGGATTGATAGCCATGTGATTGTGAAAGCTTAAAAGAGGATACTTGTGTACAAAGTGTTGTGTTGAGTCATAGTGCGTCGCTTGTGGACAAACAACTAATTTAAGTTAAGGGTGTTGATGTATCGTGGTTTCATGGTACTTTCAATGCTTTTTCCTTAAGATTGGTGTGTGTATAGAGACTTTTTGTAGTAATTTTAATATGTTTTATCTTTGTTTTGCAGGAAAGCTGTCCAAAACCAAAACGCAGAAGGCTGTGGAGATTTAGTGCAGAGGTGACCTACGAAGGCCATCGACGGTCCGTCATCCCATCAATGGACCATAGATGGTGACCGTCGATTGAAGTTTCAGGCATCTGGAAGCAACTCGGGGAATAATGACCAAGTGTGGGGCTACGGAAGGATCAACGGTCCATCGATCAATCGACGGACCGTTCTGTTAAATCGTCTCTCTGATAAGAGAATGTCCCAGTACCCGATGTTGAAGAAAAGCTAATTATGGAACGAAGAGAAGCATTGACGGACCGTAGGTTAATCGACGGACCATGTTGTTGGTCCGTCGATTGGATCAGAGAAGATGCTAGTTAAAGGCTAAAAAAGATGCTAAGTCTAGATTAACGGAGGCAGTCGGCGGTCCGTCGTTTCATCGACGGACCATCTGTGGGGGTCGTCGATTGAAGCCACATTTTTTGGATAACTTACCTTATTTGAGTTCCTTTTATTTTAGGACGATGTTTTTTACAAATGGGGTGTAATACCTCGTTTATGGGTTTGGATTCTATTACTGCTTTCTTAGTTTTGTTCTTGGAGATTTGTTTTTGTACCTTGGGCATTAATTCAAATTTCTGGATTCGGTTTTCAAGATATTTTTGTGGTTTCAAGTTGAGTTTCTGGATTTTCTTCGAATTCAACAAAGTGAGTTCACAATTTATTGTTTATCAACTATGAATTGTGTTCTTCTATGTATGGGTAACTAAATCCACAACTAGGGTTGTGGGAACAATGGGTGATTATAAAAGTAAACCTAGCTAAATAACAATTTGCAAATAGGTTATTGCATGCATTGATAATTCTTTCGCTTATAAGTCTTTCTAACGAGTACACGTGTTAGAACTCGCCTTGTTTCTACTTGCCAGACCAAGGGGGTAGTTAATAGAAAAATAATTATCAACATAGATTTAGTCGGATACTAGGTAATAGGCTAATTTCGATTGGTGCGAAGTAATAACTAAGTCATACATCGAATATGATGCTTAATATGAAGTAAAGGTAAGGGTTAGTAACTTAGACACACGTAGACGGACCAAGGTACGGGGTGAAACTCTCTAAATGTCGGACCAAGGATTTAGAGATACCTAACTTAACACTTTGCATGCAAAACACTAGGGAAGAATTGTTATAGCTAGGATTACGACGTTATGAACCTATGGGGAACACTTACATTCTAGTTTCTCTCACAACTTGATAAACACTAAAGATTCACTCCAGTTACTTGCTCGACTTAGAAATATTACAATACTTTTGTTTCACAACCCCCCCCCTTTAATTACCTGTTTTAAGAAAAGACTTGACTAAATAGAAGTTTGTATATTGAAAGTTAAGTCTAAACTATTTCCTTGTGGGATCGACCCAACCTACTAGTTGGTTCTTTACTTGATACGACCACTTATACTTCTTTAGGCAGGTGTAATTTGAGTCCTATACAATACCCTTAGAGATCATGTTCCTGGCCTATGATAGAAAATGATTTGATCCATAGGCACGGGAGTAACTACCCTTCCCATTCAAGGATTGGCTCGTTTTGATTATGAAAAAGAAAATCCTAGTTCTACTATCTACAAGCCAAGAACAGAATGTATCCAATCCATTCAAAGAATGATATCGAAGTCTATCATTTCTTACTCTACAAGATTCTACTTAGGTGACTTTCTCGGAGACTGATTGGATAATTTATGTATACACCTTCTAGCTTTAATTTAAGTCACAACTGGAGCAACGATAAGAAGGTTCGAGAAGAGTTCTTGGACATATACCAAAGTTTTACTACTATATATGGAGTTACACAGGAAAGAGTCAGCGCCTGTATCTCACAAGCATAAATATCTAAATGAAAAACTCGCAACGTACCAGTAACCAACATATGGAGAATCTTGTTAATCTGGCGAGCCTGGAGAGCGTACCTCTATTTAGACATATATATGACAGATGTACAGATGAAGTATCATGTAGAGTCCGACGACATGTTGGTCTCTTCTAAGTTGTAGACAAAGCTTAATATTATTACCTCCTTGTACCATTTAGAAGAAGAGCAATCCCTCATTCTGTATCAAATCTACCATACCAAAAAAATCCATGACAGACACATGCTCGAATGGTTCTTACAACACTTTTGGACAACTTTGGTAGGTTGGGGTAATGAAACACTACCTGAGACATAGAGTGTACCCTCTTCTGATCGGCGTCGATACCTGATGGTGGAACACTAGTTGATGAAGTGTTGGGGCTAAAGGTTTTGCTGAATCGTGAGAGATTCCACCACCCAATTTTTGGTGAGAATACTCATAGTTTTTTATCCTAGCCTCTTTTATCTTTAGCTTAATCCCTAAGTTATCTCCTCAACTTGCTGAGCATGGGGTCAGGAACCTAGAGAAGTTCATATCTTCTATTACATGTCATTTATACACTCTGTTCTCACCAAGTTAGATACCTAATTAGAAACTTATTCCCCTACGCCCTGGAATCGGCAACAATACGTAGAAATAGCTAAAGAGATGGCTGACCTTGATTCCATACTCTTGAACCATCATAGAACCATGTCTAAATTAAGGAATTTCTAGGCCTTAGCCTCCACACATCTCATGGAAGAACTGTCCTATAAAGCCCGGTAAAACACTCTCATGTCAGAAGAGAGACATCATCTCCCCTTTTTTCCTTCCATTATTTCACCAAAATGTGAGCCACATCCTTAAGTTGGGTAGGATGCTAATCTACCCATTTATTTCTAATCAGTTGTATCCCTCAAAAGATATTCTTGATCTCATCAACATATTCTAGGGATCTTAACCAACGTGCGACCGTAGAAATTTAGATCGGTTCATCCTAACAAAGTTCAGACCCTAGCTGCCACTAGTCTACCACTAACATTTGCAGAAACGGAACATGTTAATTGTTAACATTTAGCTACATTTTTGCCAAACATTTGAATTCCAAAACTTCTACATTTGAATATTCTGATTTGGGACTTAGGAGTTGCGTTAGCATTAAAGGCATTAAGCATTCATTTTGGTAGCTCTACGAGGAGGCATGATCTGAAGATGTGTAATGTCAATGTTAGAAAAGGAGATCATACCACACAGGATAAGAATATAAAGAAAGCGATGTTTTCGTAAATCACTTCGTAGCCGTACGTATCATAGGTGTGGCGCGCTTCACACTCATGAAGGGATATACTTAGCGCGGTTTTACAAACATCCTACGACTCTTGAACACATTGCTTTAATACCAGTTTCTTCACACACTGAGGCTACCCCTCGACGTAACAGGAGACCTATGATCATGAGTTACACCAGCTACCCTACTTGCATATCAGAAGCATACTTAACAGATTCTTATGAAAAAGAATCATACTTTGCGAAGTTTAAACATTACATAATGAAATTGATGTGGATTAGCCATTATAATCTAGATATAAAAAAATTTAGAGTTCAGTAACATCTTATAAATCAAACTCAGCTAAAAATTGAATCTAACTGTGTTTGAATATAAGCCTTAACTGACTAGAGATGTCGGAACATTCCTAGCTAACTCGAGAAAAATAGAAACTGAAATATTAAAAATAGCGAATAACATTTCAATCGTCCTCTGAAAAATGGTGACTCACTGGTTACACTTTTGAAATGGTAGATTGGAGACTGATCTATCGTGTGATCTTAAATGCTGAGTCAAACAACTATATAACAAGAAAATGCAGCGCGTAGTACGCATCAGTACTTGAAAGGAACTAAGTATGCATATAGGATAAAACCAAAATATTATATACATAACTGAACAACGCAATGAAAATCAATGATATAATCTGAACATTAAGAGAAATGCTGAAATATTTTGAATAATGAACTAATCTAATGCAATGACAAAGTATAAACATGTTGACATTGAATACTGAACAATATTGATAACATGGTCATGCACTAAATCCTGACTTTGGAGGTACTATTAACTGACATAAAACTACAGGAGCTATCAGTGGAATCCGATGTATCTCCCCATCGAAGACCCTACTACCGTGTTAAAGGTATAAAGCATGACTGGAATAATCACTAAATATGTTGCCTACAGAAGGAACTTACCTCGGGAACACATAGTTCTTGATTAATGAGTTTAATTGACTTTAGTCCACTCAGTGTAAGCCTATCCCAACTGGATTATGTAAGTAATACATTATAAATTATTTTGTGTAATACTAAATAGCTCAAAAATACTACATTTTTAATTGAAATGCAACATAATGTACTTATAATGAAACATTCTTACTAAGGAATGTAAATATCTGAATAAAACTAAACCATAAAGTGTATATAAACTAAACAAATATACACAACTAAGGTTCGAGCTTCATGCAAAGCCTTAAGCAAACAATTCCTAAAAACATGACAATGTGATTTGGGTTAGTCTCTACAAATATATCACAACATAATTGTTGAAATTCTAGAAACCCTATGTCTAACTCATATAGAGATTATGAAAAGGACTAAATTCTAAGGGATCTAATGGATGAAAGAAATCCACTAGCGAAACTTCACATACCTAGTGACGAAATTCACAGAGAAAACTTTTGATTTTGGGGCTGAAACTGAAGAAAATCTTGTTTGTGTGTTGGAGAGGGCTTGGTCGATCTCTTTCTCCTTCTTTTTGTTTCAACTTGATGATTTTTGGAAAATGAGTTGGCAAGGTTAGTTATAATCAATTTACTAGGACAAAATGACTAATACGGCGTAGGTTAGGTTGTTAATGACATAGTTTAGGGGTCCAACACATAAGGTAAAGATCAAACGACCCATGATTTAATGTTTTAGGCCAACTGAAAGACCTTTGACTAGCCTAGGGTCCATTCTGGGAAATGTCATTTTTCATTCAGAGAGAATGGAAATCTGGGGTCTGAACCAGGCATGGACCACAACTATGGTCCAACCTTCATTCCGTAGGCCTCGCATAGTTCGACCCTTAAACAATTTTTTCATGAGTTTCTGGGGAGGGCTGGATGTTGAAAATAAACCAATGGTCCCACCTTATGGTTCGTGGTCCCTAACTTTCTTTGTGTAATGCCTGTCGGTGGCATCAACTACTTTTAATTTCTACAAATCTACTATTTCTAGCATACATAGTGTTACAAAATGACAAGGCCAAAAGGTCATGAATAGCTAAAAGAACTTTTACACAAAGAATGGTCACAATCTGAGACCATAAAAATGTTATCCAAATCAACACATATAACGAAACACAAAAGCCACAAAGTAATCCACAAAAACCTTGGGATCAAAACTATAGATCGTTCTTGATAAAACTCAACATTTTGGAGCTAAATGCACTGATGTAATTCCCATCTGAGAGTGTTTAACATTATTGTTAACAATATTCAAACCTATGCAAAAATCCAAGGCTTAAGATATAATAATACAAAATAAAATGAAAGGCTCACTACCCAAACCGACCACCTTACTAGACCAAAAATTACATTTTGCAGCTAATGGAACTCATAGAATCCTCATTCAATATTAGATTTTCTAGATGTTTACTAATTTCAACTCTCATTTATTTCAAAGGTTCCAAAAGGAATAACATACCTCAAAGCACCCCAAAACACATTAGGAAATGTGTCAGCCAATGCAATACCACACAAGAGCTATAACTAACCTATATGAAGGGGGAAAATAGTTAAAGTATGAAAAAATAAAGAAACAACCTTGAGGTTCATTAAATTTTATTTTTATCTTGAATTTCAATTTGATGGCCAATGATATACGGAGTCTTGAATTTCAAAAGCTTACCTCTTAAAAGTGAAGAAAGAAGTGAAATAGGAAATCATAGAACAAAAAAAAGATAGGTTGTAAGAATGGAGAAGAAGAAGATGAAAAGGATGACTACGTATGAATGTCAATCCCTAGGATTGAGGTGAAGGAGGCCCAATTTACATGAAGATGGTCTTATGTAAGTGAAGCAACGCCTCTTTTCATGAAACACTATTTTTCATTCATCGAAGTGACCATTAATTTTTCTTTAAGAAAGTTTTTCCATTCGATGTTGTGTCCTTTACTTTCTATATTTTTCTTTCATGAAAAAATATTTTTTCTTAAATTAAAAAAATAGTTTTGCATGAAACAATGTTTCTATTCAAAAAATAGTTTTGCATGAAACAATGCTTTTGTTTAAATAATGTTTTTCATGGAACAAACATATGATTGTATTTCTCTTCATTTTATTTGATGTTATTTTTTTACTTTGTATGTGTTTCTTTTTAGTGTAATAGCTTGTTCAATATGATAACGGGCTATGTGTTTGGCTTACCAACTTGTTTTGTTAGTAGATGTTATGATGACCTGAGATTTTAGTATGTGAAAGTTATTACACTTTTAACTTTGGGGATGGGGGGTTAGAAGAATTTAGAGTGAGAAAAGATAGTAAAAATAATAAAGTAAAGAATAAAGAAATAGAGATATATAGATGGGTGAGATTTTTTAGATAAGAAAAGAAATAATAATAATCCTAAAAGAAATTTATGAGAACTAAGAATTTCTAGTTATGGAGTGGTTTTAAGGGAAAGGAAGAATTTCATAAAAAGATTGAGATGCGGAAAAGAAGAGAAAATTTTGTAAATAAAAAAATATATGTATGAAAAAGAATTTAGAAAGAGAGGAAAAGACACAATAAAAAGGAAAGAGATAACCCTATTTTAAAATAGTTGACAAATAATAAAGGAGAGAAAAAAAGAAAAATAAAATAATACTTTTTCCTTTTAAAGGAAGTAGAGAAAAATAAAGAATAATAAAATAATATTTTTTCCCTTTTAAAGGAAAAAGGGAAAGAAAAAACACGAAAAAATTTATGTAATAATCTATAGATTGTCATGGTGTGTTAATTCTTTTCATAAATCTACCTTTTCGATTCAGCACACACACACACAAAAATATTATAGCCCAAACCCTAAATCTATTTTATTCTCATCAGCCACATTTTCTCTCTCCCTCTATCTCTTGCAATTTTAATGCTAATTTGGTACTTTCGTCATCCATGGATGCGTTAAGATTTTTCCTTTTGCTCGAGAGAAATATAGTCTTGTTCCCTAATCCTTCTTAGATGTGCCTCTCTATAGTCCTTTACCCTAATCCTTCTAAGATGTGCCTCTCTAGAGAGTTGACTCTATCATTTCATGCTCCAAGTCATATCAAATCTTCAAGTACGAAGAAGATTTTACACTCACAAGAATACCACTCTCTTAATTAATGTAGATATAATCTCACAAGAATACCACTCTCTTTTCTGGATCCTGGGTATCATGATGTATAATAAATAGGTTATTATCTCTTTAAAAAAGAATCCAATAATAGAATTCATACATGGTCATGACTTTAGACTTATATTTGTACTTATGGTGAGTTAGTACGTGCACATCAAATAAATGATGCTATTATTGTTTTTTTCCTGTTGTTTACTGTTAAGATTATTATTATTATTATTATTATTATTATTATTATCCTTTCACTTTTATACAAAAAACAGAGCGAAGAATTGCAATTTTATGCTCAATGTCACTGCAGGATATTAAATATGCATATACATATTTATTTCTATGTTTGACTCCTTTGAAACTCACTCAAACATAAATAAACGGAGGGAGTAGCACCACTTATTTCATTCTCTATCTTGCTAACAGCTTGTGTATCTCTTTTTAAATCAAACTTGGGTACTAATATATTATTTATTTGTGTTACTGTTTTTATATGGCAGTTTACATTTGATTAAAATAGTTATAATTAATTCCCACGGGTTGCTTATATTCACTATGTCCAATACATGAAAGAGTCTAAACACAATATTTTTGTTCTTAAATCCTACCATATAGTTTAAACAGTAGTTTACATATATGCTATATGGAGTCTCCATTACTTAGAATTATTTTTGCATCTTTCGAGTAGAACTCCTTAGGACAGGTCTAAAGTCTCGAAAAGATTAAAACATTGAAGACTATATCTAGTCTTCCTGTTTTGATATATTTTAAAGAACCAATATTTCCTCAATACGTTGTCTCAACTACGGATGGACTTGGTTTATCAATATTTAGTTTTCTAGCGGTCCTTATTGAAGTATTAATGAGCTTGACACTTTCCATGTGGATTCTTTAGTAGATCACCAATATACTTTTGTTGATTGATCATATGCATGTTTATAACTTCTTAAACTTTAAGCTTGAAAAGAATCTTAGCTCCCCCATTATATTGGTAAATGTTTCGCATAGTGAATCCAATGTTGCTCAAAAGATAGTGTCATCTATATTTACTTGAACGACGAGTATATTTATCCCCCTTGATTTTAAGAATAGAGTGTTGTTAGGTTATCACATGACCAACTTCATTAGTAGACCTATTTTATTAAAAGGTCATCACGATTATCATTTGCAAACTGAAATGTTCATGTAAATGCTAAGTTGTTCTTCTTGAATGTCCAGAATGTGTGCACATCTAAGCTATATGCAGTCCTTCAAGAAATTAATGGGATTGGTATGCCTTAAATTTTGTAAAGCATAAGCTATTTGAAAATCATTGACCATATATGGGAGATTAATGAATCCTTTCAATACAACTTCTCCTTATAATGGAAATCTATTATGTAGTGTTTAGTAATATCATGTCAAACTTTATTAATAACAATCCAAATAGTACATGTATTGTCAGCGTGAAGAGGAGTATGATTTAATCGAGGAAACACTACAATGACCCTCTAGATAATTCATGTATGGCTTAGTTATTATGCTTAGAGCATTCTTATAGTGACCCAAGTAATATATCACTTTCTAAGAATGATAGTTCAATAACCTGATAGTTTATTTGGATTTATTTCGTGTTTCTCTATTTTAAAACGTCCGAACATAAAAAAATTGATGAAAAGTTCAAGAAGCCAACCTTATAATTCAATTATGACGGTTCTGTATGGTTTGTAATTCAATTTTTTTCTAGGACCTTTCATACAAATCATGAGTCTCCGGGCTAATTCTGAGTCCCCTAGTGGAATTCGGGTAAAATGAAGTTTGGATGATGGACCTACTATTTTTCTATATGACCTTAGTTGGAATTTTCGATGGCTCCATTGAGTATGGAATAAAAAATTTGGTGGGGTAGAATATTTCATCTCTATGTGCAAGTTTCCAAATGAATCTTGAAAACCCCGTCAGTGTTTTCAATTGATCCAACAACATCTTGTGTTTGTGCCACCTTCATTAAGTTGACATGTGGGCCTTCGGAATCATGGAGGGTTGTTATTTACCACTGTTATCTCATGTCCCTCAGTCTGTAATCGAGATTAGTTTCCCTGTGGCGTTGACCACCCTTAGTCATCTTGTTCGCGAGGTTTAACTTTTGTGATCGCGAAGGTCATTTAAGGGGTGACCTTCTACTGCTATCGTGATGTGTATTTGTGACTTGAAATTTGAATAAAAGAGCATACTATAATTTCTTTTTATTCTAGCATTTCCTTCTACAATTGTAAGAGTTGTTTGTTTCTGATTTGGGTGATTTCGAGTTTAGTGTGTCCGTGAAGGTTGCAACTATGCATTGCGATTACTGGGGAAAGCTTTGTTTGCAGTATAATCAACTCCGAAGGGCGTTCCACCCTTTTTTATTGTGCTTAAATGTTTAATTGTTGCATGTTGGTGTTTTGGTATGTTTCGTGCCCTTAATTGTTTTCTCATTTTGGGATACCAGTTCGGGGAGCTTAACTTGGCCTTTTGATGGAATCAATTATAAGATTACAAAATTGGGTCGCACATTCCCATATTGAATCAAATTTTATTTTATCTCTAATTAATATAATTGGTGTCAAAATGACCGTGTTAATATTGTGATTCTATATATTATAGTGTGGTAGCATTCAGAAGGGAGAATCATTCGAATTGTGAAGTTGAAGCACATTGATTTGCTTTGATGTAGGTTATGGATTCATGCCCTTAACCATTGTTCTCGAGAATGTAAATAAATGTTGATTTGCGTGAATTTGGGTTTGGTAGCTAGTTTAGCATGCTTTGTTAGTCAATATCATGTTTTAAGCTTTTGTAAAGTTTTTTTGGGTAGTGGCATGTTGTTCTTCTTGTTTGCGATTATTCCAATATTGTGGCACGTTTTGTAATTGATTATTTTTGTGGTTGAAGTCATGTTTGGCCTTAGTCTATAAGTAGACTAGTGCTTGCCATAGACTTGCATATTTTGGAGCATGTGCTTACTGTATATGACATAGCTCCTTGTAAATGGATGTAGCATAATTAGGTCAGAGATAATGATTCTTAGTTAAGTAGTAGCTCTGATCAGATGACCTTCTATCCATACCACCCCTTTTCTACGGCCCTAGTGATTCACGATTAGTCTATCTGACACGGTTTGACAATTTAGGATTGGATTTTCTGAGTTTTTGTATTTATTATCTTGGAGTGGGCATTATTCCAATAAGGCATTGTTATCTTTATTTGATATGGTATTCTTTAGGAGTCTTATGGTTGAATATTCAAGGTCTTGTCACATTGCCCTATTGATTTGACATACGATTCTTCAACAGCCTTATGTTCGCAGATTGAAGGTCTGGTTACGTTGCTCTTATATTAGTCAGAAATTCAGTATTTGTAAATTTGATCTTCTGTCACAATCAATTATTTGGGGTATATATAGAGACTAAAGATTTGACACTTTAGAGGACAATCTATTAATTAAATGCATAGTAGTATACAAACATTTTAATTACTTCCTAGCTGTCTGAATGGTTTAATTATTTATTGAAAAAATTAATTCTTGATACTAGTAGCACTGAAAGGAAGGGACAAAAGCATAGCTCTGCTAAAGCAAACTCATCAACCCAACAGTGACCCGAAAAATTTCAAGCAAATTAGCATTTCGAGTTTCCTAGTTTTGTCGAATGTATGCTCTTTTCGCATGTCTCAGGGATATTTTTGTTGTTAAGTGAAGATAATTCATGATTCAGTTAACATTGTTTTTGTTCAATATAGTCTAGAACTTGTTATGAATATTATGATACAATAATATTTTCAAGAAATTGTTTTGATTTTAATTTGTCAAAATATGATGACATTGTTGTTTTTATTGATAAAAATGAAGAAAGATTTGCTACCAAGTAGCTGATTGGTAAGAATTGTTTGAGTGGGTGTTGGAATGTGTTTTCCAATGCTCACAACCTTCTCAAAAGAGATTCCCTAAACTTCCAATTGATTAAAACTTGTGAATTGTAGGTAACACCTTGTATGTGCTTAAATCCTAGTCATTTTGTTGAAGAAAGAGTTGCATTTTTCATTTGATTTATTGATATGCACAAACAGTGTAACTGAATTTCTCCATTAGCCTTGAGATGCAATATTAAGAACGATGATATATTCAAAAAGGTAGGATTTTTCCTCGTGGTGTATAAGATAAGAAAATTGAGTTTTGGGTGGTTTTGGTTGTTGGGTTTTATTTGCCCTGATTTCTTACCATAAACATGTTTTCCTTTTAGAAAAAGGTTTTGGATTGACTAATAATTTTTTCTTGTAGGACAAGGTCTAATAATATATAAATAGAGGCATGTTTTATTCTAACTTAATTAGCATTCACAATGTAGTCTTAAGGGCTTTGAGAGTTTCGGTTAGGGGGAGAATTTGTGGGTCACAAGTTGGATACGTTATCACTTGTGTGAACATCCCATGTATTTTGAGTGAATTGGTTGAGGTTTTTTCTCTCTGTATTTTTTACTCTCATATTTATAGTTGACATCTCATATTCTTTGTGGACTTAGGTCGATTGAGTGAACTACGTTACATCTCTGTGTCTTTTGGTATATTTCTCCTTTGGCTTCTTACTCGTGGTATTTCGAGGTTTGCTCTGCTATCTGCATTTATACATGCTTATTTACGGTCCTAACAAATGGTATCAGAGCCAGATTCAATGATGGAGTCATGTTCAATGGTTCGATAATCGATGATTGAACCAAGTTAGAAAGAGGTGTTCATCTTGGCGGGTGTAGTTGTAGTAGCAACCTTTTTGACAATAATGAAGATTTTTGTTGGAGAAATTGTTTCAGAGAGGTTCTCTGTGTTGAGACAAAAATTTTGCAAATGAGATTATGGAGAGGGGAATCATGTTTTTGAAGATTAAGTGAAAAAGGTGGACAAATTTATATTATTAGAAATTCAGGCCAAGGGGGAGATTTGTTGAGTTTATTTGCCCTGATATCTTACCATAAACAAGTTTTCCTTTTAGGAAAAGGTTTTGGATTGACTAAACCTATTTCTTGTAGTAAAAGTTTTAGAAGTCTATAAATAGAGGCATGTTCCTTCTAACTTAATTAGCATTCACACTGTAGTCTTAATGGCTTTGAGAGTTTCGCTTAGGGTGAGAATTTATTGGTCACAAGTTTGATATTTATCACTTGTGTAAACCTCCCATGTATTCGGAGTGAATTGGTTGAGGTTGTTTGTCTCTGTATTTTGTACTCATACATTTATACAAGATTTCTCATCTCATTTGTGGACATTGTTCGATTGACCAAACACGTTAAATCTTTGTGACTTTTTGTGTATTTTTTGTTTGACTTCTTAATCGTGGTCTTTCGATGTTTGCTCTACTAGATTTCATGTTTATACCTACTTATTTTCGGTCTTAATAAGTGGTATCAAAGCCAGATACAATGATGGAGTTAGGTTCAATGGTTCGATAATCGATATTAGAATCAGGTTAGAAAGAGGTGTTTATCTTGGCTGGTGTAGTTCTAGCAGCAACCTTTTTGATAGTAATGAAGATTTTTGTTGGAGAAATTATTTCAGAGAGGTTCTCTGTGTTGAGGCATAATTTTTTTAGAGGAGATTATGGAGAGGAGAAGCAAGTTGTTGAAGCTTAAGTGAAGAAGGTGGACAAATTTATTTTGTCAGAATTTCAGGCTAAGGGGGAGATTTGTTGGGTTTATTTGCCCTGATATCTTACCTTAAATAGGTTTTCCTTTTCAGAAAAGGTCTTGGATTGACTGATCCTTCTTCTTGTCGGAAAAGGCTTAGTACTCTATAAATAGAGGCATGTTCCTTCTAACTTCATTAGCATTCACAATGTAGTCTAAGGGCTTTGGGAGTTTCGGTTAGGGGGAGAATTTGTGGGTCACAAATTTGATACCTTATCACTTGTGTGAACCTCCCAGTTATTCTAAGTGAATTGGTTTAGGTTGTTTCTCTATGTATTTTGTACTCGGATATTTACAGTGTATTTCTCATCTCCTTTGTGGGCATAGGTCGATTGACCAAACCACGTTAAATCTCTGTGACTTTTGGTGTATTTCTCATTTGTCTTCTTACTCGTGGTCTTTCGAGGTTTGCTCTTCTAGCTTCCGCGTTTACACCTGCTTATTTTCGATCCTAACACTGGTTTGTTAAGAGGAGAAGCATTATGAATAATGCGTACAATGACTAAGGAATCTATGCTTCTCCTCTTCACAAACCAGAACAATCTCAATCTCGCTTCCCTCCTCCTGTCTACAATAGGGCCCTCTCCCACCAAATTAGATATATCATTGTTCCTTATAGTATCTCTCTATGTCATACAAAAAATCATTTACACTACTAGTGAATTTAACATCAATCAAATAAGAAAAACTCTATCTTTAACAAAATGACTTGGATTTAAGCACTTAGAAGATGTTGCCTTAAATTCACAGGAAATGGAGAAACCTTTTCAACCACCACACAAGACATTTTTACCAATTAGGTATCCGATGGGAATTTCTTCTTCGTGTTCATCCAAAAAAATAATAGAGTCATCATGTTTTAACTGACGAGAATCGAAAAAGTTTCTTTGAAAACTCTATTGTATCAAAATATTGATATGAAAATCTAAAATATATGGTACCAAAATAACTCTAATTCTATCAAGAAGAAATTAAACTACCCCTCCTCCCCCCGTGATTTGCGAAGGGAGAATATATTTGAGAAAAATAGGAAACCGATAAGGCAAATTTGCTTGATATTATCAGCATGTAGTTGGGATGGTCAATTTGCTTCAGCAAAGATCTTCTTCTATCCATTATTTTAAGTTCAAGTTAAACTACAAATTCTTCTATCTTTGACTCTAAGCATGGGTTTTTGCATGAAAACGTTTTAATGATAGAAATATGTTGTTTTAGTGTTAGTTGATGATTTTAATGTCAAAACCCCAATGAACTCATGCTCATGCATATTTCTAACTTTTAGCTTATGAAGTGGTTTTAATGTGAATGATTTGATAATGTTAAAACTATTGTTTTCATTAAGTTATATTGTGATTATATACTGCCTTAAATGCTATTTTATGATGAATTGTTAGAGAAATTGAGAAAATATGGTAAAGGCTTGGATGAAGGGTTAATTGTTCTATCTTGTTTAGTTTCAATTGAAATGATCTTCAGTGATATGGTCCACCTTTGGTTGTGGTGTTTACTTTGAGTATATGAGTATATATATATATATATATATATATATATATATATATATATATATATATATATATGTATGTATTGTGAGTATGGCCTTGAAGGCATGCTATTTGAAGTAAAGTGATGATGATGATGTTCATGTTGATAAGTTTTAGGAAGCTTAAATTGTCAGTCTTGAAGAGATTATGTCTAAATGAAGTATGTGTATTTGTGAAGCATGCTAGTGTGTGAATTATGATGAATGAAGGTACGAGTATGTTTAGAAATCAAGCTATGAATATGGTTCTTATGTGAAAGGTGTGCTCACATGTACTAACACACACTTTGAATGAATGAATGTAGTTAATGAATGTAATAGGAGATTTTGGGGTAAACACTCTTCGTGAGTTGAGATGAAGTGTTTAGTAACAACCTCACTATTCCCAAGAGCTTTCTAAGATGGGTTGGAGGTTGAATATCCTTCGTAAGTTGAGATGTGGTGTTCAAATGTAACCTCCAGGGATAAGTACCCTTTGTTAGTTAAGATGTGGTGCAAATTAGATATCCCTTGAACTATAGTTAATGAATATTTAATACTCCCTGGGGGAGTTATGCTTAGCACCGAGAGGATTTGAAGAAGGGGTGGATAAACTTTGTGAGTAGAGATGTTGTATCCAATGTACCTCTTGAAATGGGTGCTCCTCGTTAGTAGAGAATAAGTTACTTAGTAGCAATCTCCTTATCCCTTAACTGTGTTTCCGCATAGGTGTAGATATTGGAAAACCCATGTAAAGGCTAAGAGTCTGACCCTACCCTAGGAAAGTGGGGATCCCTCATCCGGTAGGGGTTAATATAGAGATTCCATGTCTAGCTCTCATGGTCAATGTCGGTTAAAGATAGCCCCCACAAATGAATTTAATTAACTAAGTCTTCTAAAGGGTGTTCTACTTAGGGTAGGTGGTGGAATGAGACGCTATCTATCAATTGCACAAGTAGGCATTTGGAGGGAGTCTTGGTGTGTTTTTATATGCAAAAGTATGAATGGATCCTTATATGATGTTAATGCAGTAATGTGAATTTATGTCTAATGTTAAAGAAAGCATGTTGATGTTATATCTTGTATGACAAAATTTATGTATATGATGAATGCGAGGTGCCAATTGTAAGGTAATTCCTAAGGGTCACTAGGGTGGAAGTAGTAGTATGGGATGCTACTTTCACGTTGCACTAGGTGTAACTTAGGTGTTGTCTTGCAGAATAGTTCTTATGTGAAGTCCATAAATGCAAGTATGTTCCTCTAGTGTCTTTGATATTGAATGTTGGCTTGTTAAGTGTGGTGAAGTATGCTTATCGTTGGTATTCTTAATGATAGCTTAGGTGTAAATTAAAGGGATTGTATGGTCGGTTTCTTCATGTCTTACCTGAGCGAGTCTTAGGATAACCTTGGATAGGGAAACTTTGTAATGAAATGAGTTCACAGTAAGGTTTATATGAGTTCACTGTAAAGTATAGTCTTGTGTTAAAATTATGGGAGTGTTACCTTATATTCTAAATGATGATTTATATGTTGTTTTATTACCATATCCATGAAGGTTTTCCTTAAATAGCACAAAAGCTTTATTTCAACAAAAATTTCCTCTTTTACTTGTGTTTTTGCATATGCCATACTAAATACTAACCCCATACTTTTCTATACTCTATAAGTTTAGATTGGAGGAAAGTGGAAGTTTAGGAGGCAAAGCTTGGGAAGTAGACTCTCTCAAGACTTGGTATGTCTTCATATATTCGAGGAAATAGTCTATGTTTCTTTAGTTTCTTCTTTAAGACTTGTACAAGACTTATTATGTATTTCTTTCGATGTAAAGGGTCGTGTCCCTAAGATATTTAAGATGTTTCTTTAATTTGGCTTGTGACGATGAGACTTATTCCTTAGTATTTTATGAAAGATGTTTCTTATTATTATTGTTGTGAAAAGTTTTAATTCCGCACAACTTTCATATCTTATGTAATGAATGATAGCTAAGAGGCTTGTACAAGACCTCCGAAGGGTCAAGTACGCCTTGTGACGACTCAGGAATGCTCCTTTCTTCGAGGGTGTACTTGCGTGTCGTTACACTAACTCTCACGCAAAAACAATCTATCGCTTTAAACAAATTGTCCCAAATTTCAAGATGATCTCTAGGGGTTGAAATGTTGAAAGCTTTAATGCATCCACAATTTCAGTAATAATTCCAGTATCTACGTTGACATGTAAGCCACCTAGTTTATGATCATTCATAAATTAATTTGGGGTGCGACAAAGATCATAGTCTTTGGTCCAACAGAGTGCAAGAAACTTTGAGTCCATGATAAGTCCATTAAGAATATTGTTGAAACACGAATATTCCTCAATTAAATCCTTTAAGTCCAGTCTCTATAATGAAAATCTAACGCTTTCATAAACATCGGAGTCCAAGATTCACATTAACGTGTCTTCCCCTAGTTTGTCATCTAGATGAATATCTAGTAAATTAGGCTCCAAGTATTTTTACTCTTTTGTCATCTTATGAATATATATAATAGGAGGCTCCAATCCATGACCTTGTCATTGCATCTGAAAAATCCTTTTGAAGAATACGTCACGTCTTATGCTATTGATGGCAGATAACGATGATGGATAAGAAGATTAATATAATACTCATCGTTCTTACTATCCACATCGATGCCTTTCTCGTTTTGACCATTTCTCTCCTTGAACCCAATGAATTAACTTCACAAAAAAATGCCAAGCCTAACACATCTTGATCCACTATCACTGCATCATATTTAGTATATCCTTGCAGCTACTGTACAAGAACGGATCCGCGTCCCTAATGTCTTCCAATAATACACCTGTTTTGCTGATTGGAAGAGCCTCTTAATCTCGAAAGGTTGCCAAGTTTGAGCAACATTGATTTGGTAGAGAGGTTCTCATCTGGTGCCTGCAGGCCTGTAGGAGAAGATATGGCAATGGGAGACTCCTGGTCTGATGGGAGAAATTGCAGCTCTTCCAACAGTTGTGTGTAAGTACTTAAAATTTTACTCCTACAGCTAACTTATATCATGATTGCAGTGGTGCTTTCCAATTTTTCACTATGCACAACTTGGTGACAAATAGTTATGCTCCTATTTTCTTGTACTGTTTTTGTGTTTGCACGGGTTTAACCGTTTCCTTTACTAGTTACTTTGCGGTCCTTTTTTTAGCAAGGTATTCATCTTGCATAATCTTATTATATTTGAACTTCAAGGTTCCTGCTCATTCCACTGGTTTGTTGTTCAGTAAAAAAAGGTTCAGATAGTCTGATATGCTTTATCACTTATTAGCATTAAGTAAATACTAAAAAATTAGCTATCTCCTTGATGATTGCACAACAACAACATACCAAGTGTAATCCCATAAATGGGGTCTAGGGAGGGTAGAGTGTTTGCGAAAACAATTCATAATCTGAATCTGTTTTTATTAATATATAATGGTTACTGTTGTTATTTGAATTATTAATTGTCTAATGCCTATCAAGGTCTTGAGGAATGTTTAGACAGAGCTGTTACAATTAGTAGCTAGAATTTTATCTTCTTCGTGACAAAGGGGGATGATAACTGTTAAAAATATTCCCCTCTTTCTAGTCTTGAAGACACTGTTATCTTAATTATTAGCAAGTTTCTTGACACTTGGCATCTCAATGTAGATACTGAAAATTTTAAAATTTTTCCTTTAGAATTGCTTGAGTATAAGATGCATGACTATCCTAATGTATTTGCCTTCAGTGAAGATGATGACGAATATGGGAGAGAGAACTATAAATGGAGAAGGCATGGATCACGCAACGTCATTTCAAGTCGTGATCCATGCCGACAAGATATTTCTTTAAGATCATGCAACACTATTAAAAAAAATTAAAGTGGGACACTAATAAATGTCAGTGAGTTAGACGCGAAATGACTGGAAACACTTATTTTTCCTACCAATCTTCTTTTCTTTTAAGAAGATTTAGTTTTCATCCTACAATTCAAGATACTTTTGAAAGAAAAAAAAAACTTAACATAACAAGTATATAACAAATTATGATGTAATACACGAATCAATGTATACTTCTAAAGACATTTCAAAATATCAACAATACATATAAAAAACTATTGTTACTTTAGCACTACCTTTCCTCAAAACAAAGCTTGTACTATGCAACATATATAGATAATAACACAATAAAAAATATGATGGGTGTGTTTGGTTGGGTTAATTATTTTGAATTTTTTTTTCCAAATCAACTCATTTTTCTCAAATTTAAGGAAAATGACTTTCCTTCGTAATTTAAGCAAAACATTTTCCAAAACTCTCTTCATTATTTTTTCCCTACACTCAAACAAGCCCCCCCCCCCCCCCCAACAAATAAAATTTAAAGCTTGTTTTTACAAAATATTTTAACTTCAATTTATTTTTTTACCCAAACCTTACCACTACCCCCAGCACCCTATCACGCTCTCCCCAAAAAATTTAAAATTACTTGTAAGAGATATTTCCAATTTAATTTTATAAAATTTTTTTACCCTAACCTCTCCCCCCCCCCCCCCCAAAAAAAAATACTAAATTTACCCCCTCCCACCCAAAAAAAAAAAATTTAAAAAAAAATTAAGTTTGTTAGTAAAAATATATTTCACCCCACGTCCCCTCCGGGTCATCCGCCCCCACCCCCCCAAAAAAAAAGAATATTAAGTTTGTCTTTAAAAAATATTTTCAACATTTCCAAAATTATTTTCTTCTATAGTACAAAAAAAAGATATTTTCTCATAAAAAAATTTCGTTTATATATTAAGCACTAAATAATCTTTTCTACTCACCAACAAATCATGAAAAAATAAGTCAAAAACTCACTTGTTTCCGTAAAAACATTTTCCTTCATACAAAAAACACACGATGTTGAAAACCACAACTCACCAATTGATAGAAAGCATCCTATATTTAAATCAACTAAGGCTGACAAATTAGAGAAAGATCGCCACAAAAATCATCCTGGTCATGGAAAAAGATAACATGATTATACAAACTCTAACCTTGACATTGTAGCTCGATTTCATTTCATAGGCTCAAGTGAATGAAAGAGTATGGGGGATAATTTTAATCTCACGCCTGACAAAGAGGCAATAACTCGTATTTTTTAATAAATTTATGAATCATCGTTTTACGCTACTTATTCTATCTTGTGATTTATCCCAAAGAACACCATCCACATTAGCAGAGAGTTGTTTAATTGTTCTGACCCAAAAACTCATGTCATGATTGCAACTTCTCTTACCCATTTTATTATCTAGACATCCATACATGTGCCTGGGACTTTTAGGTATAAAATCACTTTTTATGCCTTGCAACCATCATATCAATATTATAATTAATAAATGTAACTCTGTGAACGATTAAAAACGTCAATCCAAGTATATATTGGCCGGCAAGATATTTCTTCGGGAGTATGCAACACCAAAATAAATTAAAGTGGGATACTGCTAAATGTCACAGAGTTCGATGCATAATGGCTTGAATCACTTATTTTCCTTCCAAACTACTTCTCTTCTAAGAAGATTTAGTTATCATCCTACATTAATTCAAGATACTTTGGAAAAAAACACATTTAGCATAAGAAGTATATAACAAATTATCATGTATGCACGAATCAATATATTCTTCTATAGTCATTTCAAAAATCCGTTGTTACTTTATCTCTACCTTTCCTCTAAACAAAGCTTGTAGTATGCAACATATATAGATTATAATATAATGAAAAGTATTGATCGCATATGTCTAAAATCATAACTCACCAAGAAGAGTAACCATTCTATATTTAAATCAACTAAAACTAACAAATTAGAGAACAATCGCCACAAAAATCATCCTAATCATGGAAAAAGATAACATGATTATACCAACTCAAAGCTTGACAATGTAGCTCGATTTCATATCATAGACTCAAGCGAATGAAAGAGTATGGTGGGATAATTTGAAACTCATGCCTATAAAAAGGCAATAACTCGAATTTTAAATAAATTTATGAAGCATCACATTACTTATTATATCTTGTGATTGATCCAAAAGAACACCATCCACATTAGGAGAGAGTATTTTTATTGTCCCGACCCAAAAACTCAGGACACGATGGCACTTACTACGTCCCTTAGTAAGTAAGCTGAACTCACTCTCTGGAACTAGAAGTAATGGGCTATTGCAGGAAAGGAAAAAGTTTCAGAATATAAACAATAATAATAACAACAAAATAGAGAAGGAGAATAAAACAATACAGAAAACGAACCCATGACCCGAGATAAGACTGTATTTGAGCAACTATTAAAAACACGACTACAATAACAGTAATAATATAAAAATATAGAGTTGTTTCAGAGGCAAGATAATGACTGGTCCTAAGGGCCCCAAGGCAGTGGGAGAGAGAGACAACTCTAAACTCAGGAGCTCACCCAAGTCCCAAATCCAAGAACTGCTCTACATCAGATCCAAATCAGCGGTGACAACTCGTACTATGACTTGTAGGGTACTGAAGTGTGGCATGAGTACCAACAATAGCCCCTTAGTAGGCGGCTGATTGAGGTCCCAAAATAAAGTAAGCATAAACAACATGTAAGGAAGGCGCATATATCATAGATAAGTAGAGGAAACAGACGAATATCATAATAAGAAACAACTAAAACAAGGAACATATAGTAAAGGAAAATAGATGAAGAAATTTAGGGATGAACCTGAATGCTCTAACCCATCAACAAATTAAGGAAAAGGCATAACTGAGAGACATAGTTAGCCATATGCATTATATTATAAACCCTCAAAGAAAGCGTGACCAACTACCTCATTGGTTTACATACGGTGTGGGAAAGCATTCAACATTTGTTTGAAATGCGCCCATGATTGGTACATGTCTTCCCCTTGCATTTGAGCAATGTTTATTATCTCACCCCTTAGCTTAGCGTTTTTCTTGGATGGTAAATATCGACTAAAGAATTTCTTTGCTAGATTATCCCAAGTAGTGATGGAGTTTGGTGGTTTAGAATCTAACTAATGCCATGCAGTTCCTAACAATGAGTATGGGAACAAGGTAAGCCTTACATAGTCTGATGAAACTCTAATTGGGATGTTAATGGAAATTTCTATTAAAATTCAAAGGTGGTTCAGAGGATCCTCATTAGGGAGACCAGCCCATTAGAATGGAGAATTTGTACCATACTCTGCTTTAGTTCAAATCGACCCTCGGTGGAGATTTCCTAATACTATATTCCTAATTGTCTTTGAGTGGGAATAGCACATTACGTACAACCTTGCGGGGATGATTGGAACAACATGGGGTGCTTCTTGGTTATTAAAGTTCCCTCGATCATTCAGGTTCCTTTGGTTGTCCACATTTTCCGTGTTCAAGTTTCCTAGATTATCCCCATCAACATTTCCCGCAAGAACTAATTCTAATTTTCCATGTCGTCCCAAGTTATATATTTTCCTTCACTGGCTTAAGACTTGTTCAAGAAGTTGTAAGGTTCAACCAGATCTCCTTTCCGAGCCATAGCTATAGAACAAGTGCCTGCAATAAACAAGCTAAGATCATGTAATTAAGAACTGAATATTCTAATTGTAGAGATAAGAAGATTGAATATAAATAATTTTCTAACACCCTGGTAGCGGCGCCAAACACTTGTTGATCCCCAAAGTACACGCAAGTGTACGTGGCCGCGCAAGTAATATAGATTCTTTAAGAAATGAGTTATCGTTCCCAAGGGACTTATGATCAATTTATATTCACTTAATTCTACAACTTAATGTAAAAAATAACATTCTTAAGAGTTGACGATTTGCTAGTTATCTGCTTATAATTATTCACTAAACGGAAGTAACTATTCGTGAATGACTTTGATATAATGTTTCAAGCAAGTTTAAAAGAAAACCTGTGACTGCAACATATAATGAATATCATGCATCATATTATTGACTTAGAACTACATTCAATTGTCAGGTTACTGTTTTATAGTGTTGATGGTACGTTCCGGGTTATACGCCTCTATATTCTCTATTATATGTAACCTTTATTCTCCAAAATTTAAGATTAGACAATAAATTTATTGATGGTGCCCAAACATAAAATACTAAAACAAGAATATAGAATTAACATATATTGAAAATGGAAAAGTAATTAAAAAAACCTCAAATACAAAACATTCAATTTGTAGGTACAGACCCAAAACTAGGGTGTTTAGCTACTCATGCTATTACAAACTAAAACATATGATTGTTCATGCGACGCCGGAATATATAAGAGATAAAGAAATAAAACCTATTACAAATTTGAATTCTTTCTCTTGCACACTAAACAAAACGTCCAACCGTAATAATGTAGCCCAAGAGGTCTATTTATAAGTTTAGGAAAATAGGAGAAAAATGTAACTTAGCTAGGAATCCTTTTTAACACAACTTTAACTTGAAAACTCGGCACATTAGTGGCATCTAGCGCCTCCAATCGCGCCAAGAACATTCTCCAGTTGTTTTGATGTTGGCGCGCCGCCACCATTACAGCAATTGAAAAAGCACATCTGAACTTCAGGCCTTTGCACGTCACGCCCAACAGTGCACCTCAAAAGCGCCTCTATCTGTTGGCCCTTGGCGCCTCGCTCCCTTCAGTGTGCCTCTCCCTAGGGCCTCCAACCTTACCCAATTTCAGCAATCCTTTGCAACTCTTTTTTTTCCTTACAACTCTATTCTTCTTGAGAGTTCCTCGAAACTTCTAATCACCTGTTTTCGTGCACAATCATCGCAAGTATAACAAAATCAAGATAATAAACTAAAGGTCATTCTTCAATTCAAGCACTTAATGGGCAAATATTGACCACTTAGGCATATAAACATTCCTAAGATCAAACACTTTTATCCTCCCCTCATTTCTCTTTTTCGTCTTCTTGAACTCTCAACGAAAACCCTAGGCATATTTTAGGATTAAAAACAGATCCTAATCATATTAGACCCCTAAACCTTACTAAAATAATTAAATCTGGTTAGGTAAGGAACGTACAAAAATACCCCTATATATTTTGGGGTAACTTTTCTTAATTGGACAACCTGACTTAAAAAGGGCATATATCATTCATCTGAAATCGAACTTACCAAACTCGGTGGAGTTGGAAATAATATATAAAGACATATAATTTAATACCTTTTAGCCATTTTAATTTATCCTGTACTCAGAGTTATGGTCGTCGAAGTTGACCCAAAACTTAAAAGAACATATGAATGACTTGAATGATTCTCTCTTTAGTTTTGTTGGATCTCAAGGTGTTACATATAATAACCTTAACACTCAAGAATTTTTAAATTCGTTGGTACAATTATACTTACAATGAAGAATGGTTCAAGTCTTAGTTTAAAATTTTTTTGTGGTGTTACAATATCTTTCCCTTAGGATCATTCGTCCTCGAATAACGAGTGGATTGGGTATGGAATATGGCTACTCTTATCATATCTATCATACAAACTTGAATTTGATTGCATTGCTATTTGTAACCAACTAGTGACTCTCATTTAGCTATTTCTCATAGAAAAATCTCATCTTCTTCTTCCTTCTCATTAATAACCTTAGAAGGAATAAACCACACCATCATTATCAAGATAAGATCATTAACCTTATCTTTCTATCACCACTCCATTAATAAAAAGACCTCTAAAAATATATCCCCCCAAGCTATTTAGAAGTCATATCTATCTTAATTTCAAACACTTGAGTTCTCATCTTGTTATCTCCCCCTTAGGCATAAAGCTAACCCTTGAAAGCTATAGACCTATTCCATCATCTCTAACATATCAACATACTCTTTTACTCTAATACTTGGGAGAATAATATCTCATGACTACCAAACTCTGTGTAAGAAAGTACTAAGACCTCTTTCTAAGGTGTTTCTCTAAATCATTTCTGATTACATACCTTCTTGGTACACCTCTTGACGCTGTTATTACTCTTGTGAATTAGCCACACTTAACTGACCATATATAAAGGTTTGGGTCTCTCACCTGTACTATTTACATTCATTAAAGCAAACATCTCAATTTCTCACGTACGCTATCTGATGTCTTCAACATCAAATCTCAAGACTAACATCATCACCCTCATGTTGTCATTCTTTTGGATATGACACTCACCTTAAATTCAAGGTTAATGTTTATTACTAAACCCGAATATTAACATAAATTCTCACCTACTATACTATACCTCATTACATGATCAGTTCTATAACCTTTTGAACAACACTAACCTCTCAAACAAATCACAAGCCTAACTTAGATCTATCACTTTATGAATACTCTATGCTTTCATTATATACTTATCCACCTCTAACACGATGACACATCGACATAGACTATATTCGTGTTAACAATGAATCTAACTTATCTTGACTAGTAACTATGTCTCCTTCTTCTATCAAGAACTCTCTAGAACATTAGTTTTCCTTTTTCTACCCATAAAGGAACACATGACTTGTAACTGATTGGGTACGCGATTGCAATAACTTTATTTGCCCCATCAATATACCTTTTCTTAGATTACTGAACATCTATATATATTCCTCTAACTAAGGCCCCTCTCACAACTACTTCTCATGATCTCGTAACTCATGTTACCCTTTTCGAGCATAAATACTACCCAAGCTCTAATCATACTTTCTCATAAGGATCTTAGATGAAACAATGCTTAAGGAAAAGTACAATTCACTTTTTGCTCAAACGCACGATTCATATAAATATGGGTGATTTCCTCTAATATTGAATGCTTAACTCAGTCACAGGCTTCTGTTAAGCCCATTTTTAGTCTCATGACTTCCTCAACATTTGTGCTTAGAGAAGCGCATCTACAAATGGACTAACTTTTTTGTTCAACCACCTCAAGTGTAAGGTGTGTTTGAATGATTATGAGAATCACATGAGTACGAATAAATATCTACAACATAGATCTATTTAACGATTAAGAGTATGGAAGAAGGGAAACTTTTCTTAGATGTTTGTAGTCCCTTGTTTATAAAAGTGGGGCCCTCACAACCATAAACTAGAACTTACTGACACGACTTTTTAATCACTCTATGAAACTTTAAATATGTGCTATGATACCCAGTTTGTCACGACCCGAGCGTACACCCTGTACGTGGCGACACTCGAGAACTATGGTTTGTCCCCAAGTGAACCTTCATCCTGGTTGACTACAAGCGGAAAAACTTACTCAAGGATACAAATCTTAAAAATGAATAAAATTTATGAAACTCAAATACAAAACTTTAACTCAAATGATTTACTCTGAATATAAATAGAATATGTATCTAGCCAACAATAGACAATTTAAGGGTTTAAAGAATTTAATAAGATAATGAAACAAACTTCTCAAACTCTACTGTCTATCTATGAATCCTCTAACTAACAAAGATTGAAATCGGTATAAATACCACGACATCCGAAAAACTGATATATCTGAAAGTACAAGTGGATCGCTATAGAAGAAAGTAGGCTCACCATAACTAACTCGAACTGCATATGGTATCAACTAAGCACCTGTTTATAATCTTGAGTACATAATGATGCAGGTCAAATGGCTCACTATAAGGAATGTACGAGCATGTAAGCGGAATTCTAAAGCATAAACATAAGCTCAAACATGATAAAAAAGAGAATATGCTTACCTCATCCTAGATATCTCAAACTCAACTCAACTCAAGAATAAGATAGTTAACTGAAGAAGATCATACTCAACTCAAAGGTATGATACTCATCTCAAAGGTACGATACTCAACTCAAAGGTATGATATTGTACTCAAAGGTATACTTAAGGATACTAAAAACTACTTAAACTTACTCTACTCAGAAGTACTCAAAGATAAGATACCCAACTCAGTAATAAGGTTCTCAATTCACTAAAACATAGCTCAACTCAAGATACTCAACTCTGGATACTCAACTCAAGATAAAACAACAAAAAAGGATGCAATATATGGAAAAGGTTAAAATAGTAGATGTCATCTCAATGTATTGAAGCATACAATAACAACTCAATTTGTATATAATAAAATATATTACAACTCGATGGGAGTTTGTCTAACCCACAACCATCACTACAAATTATGTGATGATACAATGTCTTGCCCATGCTGCCAAAATTGTTTTATATCTTGTCAGGATATGTAACGTCTCAACTAATTGGATCCACTAGTCTATGCTAAAAGCTTCAAAGAATTATCTAAAAAGTTCGACCATTTCTACCCACGTTAGTTACATGATTATTAGAGGCTTGAGTTATCTGAACTCTTCCCCATATCATATCTCAATACTATTCAAAAAAATATAACCAACTCATATGTTTGAAAACATAACTCTTTTATGGTTTGAGATTATTACGAAAAATTAGCTTAAAAGATCTTTTAGAAATCGGTGTTTCTCTTGTTTAAATGTAAAATCAAGAACTTTACTCTTACCCTTACTCAATTCAATGCTCAAGTCTTATATCAAATTTAAAAATATTTTAAAAGACATCTCGAAATAAAGTTAATGATGAATTGTAGACATGAACGATATAATTCAAGGTTTTCAATAACAATAACAATAACTCAATACTCAAGACTCAACAACTGAGAACTTAAGAACTTTAATAATAATATCAAGAATGCTTGACTCAGAGGGTTCATACAAAATTATGGGCATGGATGAATCAACTCAAGGACTCAAATATACTTTTTATCTCAAGACTACACGACTTATAGGGTTCGTGCGAACTTATTGGCCAAAACTACTCAACTCAAGAACTTCATGGGTAACATGTAATAGTCCAATGATTAGGAATATATTATCTAAAAGGTTAGGATCTCGATACTTAAGACTTAGAACTTGAAGAGACTACTCCTCTCAATTATACTTAATTTTTCGAGACCATGCAAAATTTATGGGCATGAACGGCTCGACTCAAGGGTCTACATAACAATATGGAACTCAAGTATATGACTCTTGTCATTCTCATACTTACTTTCTCAAAACATACCTCAAATCGATAGTTGATTTCAAAGGATTCAAAATTGAACTCAAATACTTTCTTGGACGCTACTCTTGACCCTCACTTAAATGTGAATTATTAATTCAAGAGTTATAGATCATGATATGAAGGATCTAGGTGATTGTATATACTCATGAATACATTGTGCTAACTTAATTGAGTCTTGAAATAAGTTATTAGAAGTTGTAGAAAACTCCTCAAAAATACTCAAAGGGACTTTTTCAAATGTTTGAAATAACTCTCAAGACTTACCTCCTAACTCTACCTTGAAATTCAATTATGGATTCAAGGGTTATGATTCATGTTATGAATGATTTCCATGTGTTTAAAAGTAGTTTAGAGTGTTTATAACAAGTAAGTAGTGAAGTTACACTTTAAAAAAACTCAAATGAAGTAACAGACTCCAAACAGGATGGGTAAGCCACATTGGCTGGCGCGTAATTCCATGCCCCAACCCAGAAAAGCCGACGAAATGCTTTTCTCGTTTTATCATCCTAACTATCCTAGAATTGAACGGTTCTTCCCCAATCACTTGTATTAGATTACTCAATATATGTACACTCTAATATACTCAATACATCCCTCAAAACTATCACTTTATTCTCAAAAAATCATCAAAACCCCAACAAAATAAGATTTAGAATGCTCTTCAAGAACATTTGTCAAGAACTCTAACCTTTCAACTTCAAGAATGAAATTTGCATTTAAAATAATATGATTGGCATGTATCTGAACAAACTCAACACAATGGAACCTTACATACCTCTTACGGATTAATCCCATGGTGAAAATTCGCAACAAAACTCAAAAATCTCGACGAACGCTTTGATCCTCCCCTATTTTATCTTCTTTTCTCTTTTTGAACTCACAACTAAATCTGTAGGTGTATATAATGATTATGAAACTGAAAATAATCAGATTAGACCCCCAAAACCTTATTAAAAACTAATTAAATCTGATTGGGTAACGATTGACAAATATATCCCTCACTATTTTTTGGTAAATTTCCTTAAATCGACTACTTGACTTCAAAAGGGAATATATCACTCATGCAAAGTCAAAACTTAGCAAACTTGGTGAAGGTGGAAAGATAATTCAAAAAAATTTCATTCAATACGTAGGAGCCTAAAAAATAATTCGGTAATGAGAGTTATGATCGTTTGAAGTTGACCAAAAAAATAAAAGAACATAGGATGACTTGAATGATTTTATCTTTTGTTCTTCTTGGATCTCAAGGAAGGTGCTACATCTAGTAACCTTAAGACTCAAAAAAAAAAATCCCATGGAACAATCTTACTCAAAACGAAAGATGGTTTCTATCTTAGATCAAAAACTTTCCGGGGTGTTACACAATCCTAAGGAGATAATATTCATCCAAGGATCCAAGTCTAAACAAAGGATAGGGACTTCGTTAAAATGACCAGTGTAACACCCTAAAACAAACTAAAGTGAACTAGAGGTTCGTGATTGTTTCTTGAGTTAATTTTCTGTTAAAGTGAATTATATTGATGTCCTTAGGCAGTGTGTGAATTTTGGAGGTCAAACGTTCAAGAACGTCCATGACGTTCGAAAGATATGCCTTAGAAAGTGCTTGTGTGTTCTCATGTGTTTGAGTGAGTTTTACGAGTTCTTTTTGTTTGAAATTGGTGTGATATGTTCCTAATACCTAGACGACTATGTTTAGGGGTTTAATGTCCGGAAACGACCCCATCAAGGACCCATTAGGGTCCCTAGAAGAGGACCCCATCTCTTGGCAAGAAGCTGCCAAGCAGTGACCAAACGACGGCCACAAGGGATGGACCGTTGGTCAAACGACGGCCCGTCGACCTTGGGCGTCATTTGGCCCTGCAAGGTCTGTAAGACCTGCACAAAAGGAAGCCCCAGACCCCATCAACAGACCTCCACTAATGGGCCGTCGATGGATAAACGGTCCGTTGGTTGAAACCGTCTATGAGCTGCCAAAAAGCTGTCCTTTCCTGTAATGACTTGGGGTGTTTGGTAAATTCACCCCAAGTATTTTATGAACCTAGGAAATTATTTTTAGGTATTTTGAGGTATATTAAGATGTTTCAAACCCTTATACCTAATTTTAGACTCCATTTCCTAAAACCCAAAACCTCTCTCTCTTAAAAGACTTTCTCAAGTCCCCACGGAAGCTAGAAGTCAAGAAGGAACTAGGAGGGAAGTTGGTGGATGTTTATTCATCAAAAATCATTGGGTTTTCTTATATGGGATATATGGTAGCAATCCTTCAACTATTTTCCATTCAAGGAGCCCCTCTCTAAGAGACTTCAAAAAGAGTTTTCCAACCCTAACTTCTTCTATCTTTGACTCTAAGTATGGGTCTTGCATCAAAACGTTTCTAATGATTCAAATATAATGTTTCTAATGTTAGTTGGTGATTTTAATGATTAAACTTCAATGAAATCATGTTAAAACTTTTTATCAAATTTTGGCTTAAGAAATGGGTTAAATGATCTTGGTTTTGTATTCTTTGAGCTTTACTTTACTTGTGTTGTTGATGATGGTTAGCTACTTCCATAAAGGCTAATTTATGATGAGTTGATGAGTAAAATATTATAGGTGATGAAAGCTTGGATTAAAGTGTAAGTTGGTTAAGGTGTTTAGCTTTAATTATGAAATGCTCTTGAGTGGTATGGTCCACCTTCTTGGTGGCGGTGTTTACTGTATAAATGTGTAGTTACTTGTGTATTGTGAATGAGGCCATGAAGTCATATTATGTGAAGAAATATGCAAAATGAAGTTATTCTTGTTGATGTGTTTGATGAAGCTTGTTATGAAAAGTATGCTAAGGATTATGTCTAAATGACTTATATGATTATAAAGTATGTTAAAGTGTGTGATGTGATTAATGAAGGTATAAGCATGTATAGAATGAAGTGTAAATGAAATGATGCTTATGTGCAAGGTCTATTCACATATACACACACTCACACTTGAATGAATGAATGAAACTAAGTTAAGCCAAAAGGGAAATTTTGGGGTGAACACTATTCGTGAGTTGAGAAGAAGTATTTAGTAGCAACCTCACTATTCCCAAGAGCTTTCTAATGTAGGTTGGAGTATGGATACCCTTCGTGAGTTAAGATGTGGTGTCCCAAAGTTATCCTTGACCTTTAGTAATGAATGTTGAGAATCCGTGGGGAGTTATGCTTTGCACCGAGAGGATATGCAGAAGGGGTGGCTACACTTCGTGGGTTGAGAAGTTGTATTCCAATGTACCTGTTGAGATGAGTACTCCTTGCGAGAAGAGAGTAGGTTACTTAGTAGCAATCTCTTTATCCCTTAACTATGCTCGCATAGGTGTAGCTATTGGGAAATCCATGTAAAAGCTAAAAGAAAAGACCTCACTCTAGGCAAGTGGGGGGGACCCTTCTCCGATAAGGGAAGTATCAGGATTCCATGTTTAGCTCTCATGGTCTATGTCGGTTACGCTAACCCCCACAAAAGTAATGAAAGTACTAAGTCTTCTAAAAGAGTGTACTACTTAGGGTAGGTAGTGGAATGGGACGCTATCTATCCATTGCACTAGGTAGGCATTCTGAAAGGGGATTCTTGGTGAGTCTTATATGAATTGAATGAGCTAAGTCTTCTAAAAGAGTGTAGTACTTAGGATAGGTGGTGGAATGGGACGCCATCTATTCATTGCACTAAAAGGCATTCCGAAAGGGAAGTATTGGCATGTCTTATGTTTTATTTGAGTGTCCTTCTAATGTCTTGTCATTGAGTGGTGACTTGTTCTCCCAAGTGGAGTAAGCCTAAGATGGGTAGTCTTGAGGATCATCGAGGTGTGTATTGAAGGAGGTGTATGGGTGTTTCCTTGATGTCTTACCTCGGTGAGTCTTAGGATAACCCGGGTTAGAAAAATTCCTAGGGAAATGAGTTCACTTCCTCTTGTCAATACCTTGGGAGTTCACTGTTTTGAGAATGAGTTAGTTTACTCTAAAGTCAAATGAATTCACTGTAACTTTGGGAAGTTTACTGTAAAATGCTCCCTTTTGCCAAAATTTTGGGAATCCTTTCCTAAGTGTTAAATGATGGTTCTTATGTTGTTTTACTTCGATATTCATGAAGGTTTTACTTATTTCGGCATGAAAGCTTATTTATACTAAAATGTCCCTTTTTGCATGTTTTTTCATATGTCATACTTAGTACATTATTTGTACTAACCCCATACTTTTCTATACTCTATAAGTATAGGTTTGGAAGCAAGTTGAAGTTTAGAAGGCAAAGCTTGGGAAAAATTATCTCAAGAAAAAGTATGTCCTCATATATTCGAGGTCATAGTTCTTAATTCTTTTAGTTTTGTATAAGTTCTTAATGTGTATTTCTTTTAAATGTAAAGGGTCGTGTCCCTAAGATTATTTACTTCATGTCTTTAAGTTTGCTTGTGAAGACGAGATTATTCCTTAGCCTTTATAAAAGATGTTCCTTCTATTAATTTATTCGTGAAAAGTTTTAAATTCCGCACTACTTTTCATGTATTATGTAATGAATGATAGCTAAGGCTTGTACAAGACCTTCGAAAGGTCAAGTACGCAATTGTTCCGACCCATGGGTTCTCCCTAACTTCTAGGGGGTACTCTCGGGTCCTGAAAAACTTGGTATCAGAGCATAAGGTTATGGGAAATAGTTTAGGATCTAAAAGTTTCACAAGCCACGTCTAGTAGAGTCTTGGTCATTGGTGTGAGTCGCGACACATCCATGGAAAAGAGGCTATAAGACAATAGAGTTTCACTTTCTTCATTACTCTTGTAGCGTGCCATAGAACTAAACTACATAAGATATCTCTCTTCTTTTCCTTTGTCCAGTGGGTTTCTAGGTGTGATTTCTTGGAAAGGGATATGTTTCTAAGTTTGAGGGAGAGGAAAAGTGAGTTTTGATGTTATGATGGTTTTGTGGCTAGAAGAGTAAATGTGAAGGTTAGTTTTGAGAATTGTGACGTGAAGCCCTTTATGGCTATGTGTGACTTATGAGGTTGGAAGTATTGTGATGAGAAATTGTGTGGTGATGTAGTTATAGGCATGGTAAGAGTTATAATGATTGAATGAAGTGCTTTTGAGAGGAAATGAGTTACCTTGTGATTATGTTCAATGTGGTAGAAGGATTTAAGGTATAAACTTGAGGAATGTTGAGAGAATGTGGGGATTTTTTAGGAGTTGAAGGCAACCCTCTTGTGTGGTTAATGTTTGATAGTTGTTCTTGTGATTTGGTTGAGGTTTTTGTGTAGGTTTACACTAAGGAGGAAATGTGGTATGAATACCTAGTAAGGGAGTTTTGTTCCATGAGATTGAATTAAGTGGTGCCTAAGAGTTGAATGAGGTGGTGTTTAAGAGAGTTTGTCTAAGCT
This sequence comes from Solanum lycopersicoides, assembly GCA_022817965.1. NCBI lineage: Eukaryota > Viridiplantae > Streptophyta > Magnoliopsida > Solanales > Solanaceae > Solanum > Solanum lycopersicoides. Next base: position 5,216,005 of record JAJJBR010002323.1, read on the forward strand.
TGAATCCTAAGAGGAGACAGTTATGCTTTACTGGTAGAGTTGATGTGTAGTCTTGATGATCATGTGTTAAGAGTAGTATGAATTTCTATTTTGTGAGAAACATAGTGCGACTTTGAAGTATGAGGCCTTGAATATTGCTTTACCCTAAGTGGGGGAGAATGAGTAAGTAGAAAGGTAGTTGATATACTTATCTTTCCTTTTTGTTCTTATTCAAGCTTGAGGCCAAATCTTTAGTAGTTTGGTAATCATTAAGAGTCTTGTATAATAGTATGAGTTGCATTTATCCTTTTGTTATGAGTGTCTTGATGGCAAAATGTGTGGGAGGCTCTTGAAGTTATCATGATGGCATGGGAAAGATTGGTAGTCAACCTATGCTCTCTTGTTACGGTGTAGCTAATGATAGTGCTTAAATGCTTCAAGGTTGTTTTGAATATGAAGTGTATGAATTAGTTATCTTCTGTTGTATATGAAGTTAGATGACTTAAGGTCTAATGTTAAAGAAGCAAGTTAAAGCTAAGTTTTCACATGATAAATGCTAGGTAGGATTGCATGTAGTGTACTTAGTCCAACAGAATCCTCAAGGGTCACTAAGTGGGAGTGGTAGTATGGGATGCTACTCTCACATTGCACTTAGTGTAACTTACCAAGTCTCTTTGGAGTCATGCCATCTTGTTGGATATTCTAAACAAATTTTTTGACACATAACATATTAAAATCTCACAACATAATTTTGTGAGCACTTGAACTCACAAATATCCACAAATCATACAACCTCACTTTCCACAAGGAAAAAAAGGCATGTTCCATAACATATTTTTCAAAAAGAAGGTCTATTGGGATGAATCCAAGTTTACTGTTCACAAATTTAATTGAAATAACTCAAAAGAAAGAGTTGTTACTTTTTTATAAACACCAGAAAACTTTATCAACATAAAGAGTAATCACTACAGTAAAAATGATCTTTAATGAAATTGATAGCTTAATTGACGCTAAATATGTATTTTAAGAGACAATTGATACTCTCTGTAAATGTCCCTAAAGTTCAATGCAACATTGAATCAGATGACAATTAATTAATTTCGATTAAGGCTCTAGTACTCTTCGTTAATTCGTAAAAAATTATTTTTGTTATAGTTTATTTTGGACATTTATTACTTTCAGAAAAAATTGATATCTTATTATGTCCAAATAGAAGAGACGAAGAAATATGACAAATTTCTTAACTTGCGACAAAAGAAGTGGGCTAATTGTGTCTATACTAATATCCTAGGAATATTGCAATAACATACGAATTGTCTATACCTAATAAAAGACAATCAAAATAATATACTAATTAGGGCAAGCAACAGAGCAGTATGCTTGGTTCTTTTAATATACCTGATCATTGGTTCCATATTAGTTATCAAATATTTATTTTTTTGTTCTATCAAATATAGCACAACCCACAAGCAATTTTCCCAAAAACTATATGAAAAACATGTAGAAAGGGACAAAAAAGAAGATAAATTTACAATTATCGTCACTGGAATGTTTAACAGAGCTAAAAAAGTCACCAAAATAGAAAAATAGAAATTGCTATAGATGCATGAATCACTATGAATTACGGTAAAGATTAAGCTTCACGAAATATGATAAATGAAACACACTTCACATAGGTTTAATTAATGTATTTGATTTGACTACCCTACAACAAAAAAAAACTACAATAATATTTGCAGAAACAAAAGGTTTTTGTTTACTAAAATAAAAAAATATAATGAATTCAACCATTTCAATAACGTTATGAGTTGTGGAATGAGAGGTGCAAGATTAGTAATATCCCATTGCAAAAAATAAATTTTCTTTTATTATACAAAAAAACCTGTAGAAAAGGACAAAAGAGAAGATAAAGTTTCAATCATCTTTACTGAAACTTTTAACAGTGTTAAAAAAAATCACCAAAATAGCAAAATGAATTGTAATAATGATATGAATCACTATAAATTACAGTAAAGATTAAGCTCCATCAAATAGGATCTGAAAACTTTGGTGAATGAAACAAACTTCATAAGATGCTTAATTAATTTTTTGAATTCTACTACCCTACAACAGAAAAAAACTACAAATAATAGTGGCATGAAATCCTTCAATTTATTGAAAACAAAGGGTAGTGTTCATAAACGCTTATTTTGCTTTATCGTAAAGTTCACAAATCTTTGAAAAAGTTACAACCCTTCGGAAAGGTCACAACCTTTCATAAAAGTCAGAACTTTTCATGAAAGGGAAATCTAGTTTTGGAAATAAAAAAATTAAAAGGGAATTCTAGTTTGCGGAATAGAAGAAGGAGATCAGAGTTTTTGTTGTTTAAAAATGAGAAGAAATCCCTCTATTTTACAGGAAAAAAAGGATAGTGTGAACTAATGTTTATTGTGTCTTATAAAATTGATTACAACTATTATGAAAATTTTCAACCCTTCAGAAAGTTCACAACCTTCCATGAAAGTCACAATCTTTCATAAATGTCACAACTTTTCATAAAGTCGCAACTCTTCATTATATAAATTTGTTTAAAAGTTACAACTTCTCATAAAAGATATAAATCTTCATTAAAATCATTATTTTTCATAAAAATCACAACTTTTGATAAATATCGCAACTTTACATATAAGTCACAATTTTTCATAAAAGTCACATCATTCCATGAAAGAAGAAGGCTAGTTTTGGAAATAAGTAAATTTAAAAGGAAATCCTTGCTTGTGGTCACCTCAAGTAAGCGTGCCTAAGTATCACATTTATATAAATATATGCTATGATATGATATAATAGTTATAAACTCTTGAACACCCATTTTAAACTCCTTATTCTCAAAATACCCAAATCAAAAGACCCAACTCCCTTTCCCTCCCAAAAATCTTCTCTCTTAAACCTCCATTGATGAACATGGATGGAGCTCAACAATGACTTGAAGATGGGAGAGTTTAACACAAAATTCATGGGGAATCTAAGGCTGAGGTATGGAGTTCTATATGAATTGAATATCTAGCGTCAAGGATCCCTTTTAAATGTGTTTTCCAACTTCCCCAAATTCTAGGTTTTCATTCAATTTGTGGGTTTTTTCTTACATGACTTTTTTGATAAAAAATGGATTAATTTTGATTCAATATGAATGTTTAAGGATGAAATTAAGTATTGATTATGTTTTTTGATCTCATTATTTAAAGAGTCATAAATATTCCTCTTTTCCAAACCCTAAACCTTAACTAGAATCAAATGATGATT